>PVKU01005233.1:0-127821 GCA_004027475.1 Anoura caudifer
TAATACAACAAATAAACAAAAGCAAAGACAAAAATCACATGGTCATATCAATAGATGCAGAAAAAGCATTTGATAAGGTACAGCACCCGTTTATGATAAAAACACTCAGCAAAGTGGGAATAGAGGGATCATTCCTCAACATAATAAAGGCCATATATGAGAGACCTACAGCCAACATCATACTCAATGGGCAAAAACTAAAATCTTTTCCACTAAGATCAGGAACAAGACAAGCTTGTCCACTTTCACCACTTCTATTCAATATAGCATTGGAAGTTTTAGCCACAGCAATTAGACAAGAAAAGGAAATAAAAGGCATCCAAATTGGAAAGGAGGAACCAAAACTATCATTGTTTGCAGATGACATGATAGTGTACATAGAAAATCCTACAAACTCGGCCAAAAAGCTGCTCGACCTAATAAATGAATTTGGCCAAACAGCTGGATACAAAGTCAATATCCAGAAATCAAAGGCATTTTTGTAACCAACAATGAAACAGCAGAAGCAGAAATCAAGAAAAAATCCCATTTGTTATAGCAAAAAGAAAAATAAAATACCTAGGAATAAACCTAACCAAGGAGGTAAAAGACCCATATGCAGAAAACTACACAACACTGAAGAAAGAAATGAAGGAAGACACAAACAAATGGAAACATATACCATGTTCATGGATCGGAAGAATTAATATCATCAGAATGTCCATACTACCCAAAGCAATTTACAGATTCAATGCAATACCTAATAAAGTACCAATGGCATATTTCACAGACATAGAACAAACACTTCAAAAATTTATATGGAACCATAAATGACTTTGAATAGCTGCAGAAATTTTGAGAAAGAAGAGCCAAGTAGGAGGGATCATAATACCTGACACCAAACTGTATTACAAGGCCACTGTAATCAAAACAGCCTGGTAGTGGCACAAAAACAGGCACATGGACCAGTGGAATAGAACAGAGAGCCCAGAAATAAACCCAATTCTCTATGGTCAATTAATATTTGAAAAAGGAGGCAGCAACATAAAATGGAGTAAAAGTAGCCTCTTCAACAAGTGGTGCTGGGAGAACTGGACAGCTACGTGCAAAAAAAATGAAACGTGAACACCAACTTACACCATACACAAAAATAAATTCAAGGTGGATAAAAGATTTAAATATAAGCCATGACACCATTAAAGTCCTAGAGGAGAACATAGGCAGGAAAATCTCAGATATTTCACGCAGCAACATTTTTACTGATATGTCCCCTAAAGCAAGGGACATAAAGGAAAGAATAAACAAATGGGGTCTCATCAAAATAAAAAGCTTCTGCATGGCTAAAGAAAACAGTATTAAAATAAAAAGAGAACCAACTGTATGGGAAAACATATTTGCCAATGATACCTCAGACAAGGGTTTAATCTCCAAAATATATAAAGAATTTACACAACTCCACTCTAAGAAGACAAGCAACCCAATTAAAAAATGGGCAAAGGACTTGAACAGACACTTCTCCAAGGAGGACATACAGAGGATCCAGCAACACGTGAAAAGATGCTCAATATCGCTACCTATCTGAGATGCAAATTAAAACCACAATGAGATACCATTTCACACCAGTCAGAATGGCCATCATAAACAAAGCAACAAATAACAAGTGTTGGAGAGGATGTGGAGAAAAGGGGACCCTAGTGCGCTGTTGGTGGGATTGCAGACTGGCACAACCACTATGGAAAGCAGTATGGAATTTCCTAAGAAAACTAAAAATGGATCTACCTTTTGATGCAGCAATTCCACTGCTAGGATTATATCCTAAGAACCCTGAAACACCAATCCAAAAGAACCTATGCACCCCAATGTTCATAGCAGCACAATTACAATAGCCAAATGTTGGAAGCAACCTAGGTGCCCATAAGTAAATGAATGGATCAAAAAACTGTGGTACATTAACACAATGGAATTCTATGCAGCAGAAAGAAAGAAGGAGCTCCTACCCTTCGAGACAGCATGGATGGAACTGGAGAGCATTATGCTAAGCGAAATAAGCCAGGAGGTGAAAGACAAATACCATATGATCTCACGTTTAACAGGAACCTAATCAACAAAACAAACAAACAAGCATAATATAACCAAAGACACTGAAATTGAGAACAGGCTGACAGTCACCAGAGGGGAGAGGGGAGGGAAGATCAGGGGAAAAGGGGAAGGGTTTAGAGTAACAAGTATAAAGGACACATGGACAAAAACTACGGGGGGTGGAAATGGGAGGGAGGTGGGGAGGGCTGGGGTAGTGGGCTGGGATGGGAGTAAAAGACAGAAAACTGTACAAGAACAACAATTAAAATAATTTTTTTAAAAAAAGAAGCATAAATGGTAGGTACAATGTAGACAGGGGGAGGTTAAGAATAGTATAGGAAATGGGGAAGCCAAGGAACTTATATGTATGACTCATGGACATGAAATAAGGGGTAGGGGATGCTGGTGGGTGGGGGGCTGCAGGGTGGAGGGGAATAAAGGGGAGAAAAAATGGGGCAACTGCAATAGCATAATCAATAAAATATATTTTAAAAAATAAATAAAACACAGATTTCCAGGAAAAAAAAAACAAAGAAATGAGACCTAGAAAGTAAAACCAACCAACCAACCTACCAAGGAACCAAGAGTCATGGTACTTACTTTTCTGCTCTCAGATCTGGGAGTTAGAACATCATCCCTAGATCCCTCTCCAAACAGATAGTATGGAGAATATCTGGACCCACCCCTTTTGGAAAACAAGGCAGCCACAGGGAATCAAGAGATATTAAGTATTTGAACTCCAAAGAATTCCACCTCCAGGAATTTAGCTAATGCAAGTAATCCTAAATAAGGAACAGTTCTGTGCTCAGAGATGTTCAGAGCAGTGTCATTTAGAAGAGTGAATGGCTGAGAAACATAAATAACCAACAGTTGGGGATCATTCAAATAAATTATAACAACTTACTCATTTACTAAAAATGATGTTAAAAGGCAAGGAAATGATTTTTGAAGCCATTTAAGAGCAAAAAAACAAGGCTATAAAATGTTATAGGCAGCCTGGCTATAATTTTGTAGAAGCACAACAACAAAACCATAAACCAATACAACAGAAAGGAAGGCTGGAAAGAAATGTATTTTCTGTTCAACACTGTTTTATCTTGGATATGGGGCTATGGGTGGAAGTCTACTTTTTTCCTAACTTTTCATATTTTGTGAACCATTGCTAATGACCTGTATTATTAATTTTTTCAAATGTTTGGAGGGAAGAAGTGTCTCACATAATATCAGGTGACCAAAGAACAACATGAGTTTCAACTGCATGGGTCGACTTACATAGAGATGTTTCCAATAAATGCTATAAATGTATTTTCTTTCTCTTTATAACGATTTGCATAATAACATTTTCTCTAGCTTCCTTTATTGTAAGTTGTATAATTCATATAACAGAAAATAGTGTTGACTGTTTATGTTATAGGTAAGGCTTCTGGTCAAAAGTAGGTAGGTAAGTTTTTTGGATAGTCAAAAGTTAAACTCAGGCATTTTACCTCAAGGGGGTTGGTGCTCCTAACCCTCCATGTTGTTCAAGAGCCAACTGTACAGAGAGGAACCAACAGGGAGTGAGTGCAACCTCAGTCGATGGCAGCAGAATGTGTCTAGACATTTAATTATAGGAAAACAATTATTGAAGAACTTGACATGGCATTAAGAGAGAGCCCAGAGGCACATGGAAATTGATCCACATTCGGTTTGGTTTCTGAAGGTGTGCAAAGAGGAGATGAATTTCCAAATGGATTATTAAAAAAGGACATCAGTATTCTGGTATGGAAGCAGGTCAAATTGGATTCCAATCCCCAGCAGGAAATACTTAAAAGTTGAAAGTAGGTCAAATAGGGAGTTTAGTGCATTTGTAGTCAACACAAGGGGAAACTTCTCAATTCATCCTGAGCCAGTGGAGGAAAGGGAAGCTCGGAGATAGGAAGTCCGAGATTTTTGAAGGCCAGGAAAGAGGACATTCTGAGGCTTTGCTGCTTTGGGAATTCAGATTCTAGGCCAGGGGTCTGCAAACTATGGCCAGCTGCCTGATTTTGTAAATGAAGCTGTATTGGAACACAGGTGCACTTGCTCATTTACAGCTGCTCTGGCTGCCTTTAGGTGCTGCAATGGACTAGTTGAGTACCTGTGACAGAAATTGCATGAACCACAATGCCAACAATGTTAACCATCTGGCCCTTTAAAGAAAATGTGTGCTGAACTTTGATCTGGGCGTTGCATGCCTTGAAACCACAGGTCGGTCCTCTCTTGCTTATCACGTCACTCCATTTCCAGAGGAGTTCGGTTTTTTGAGAAAGGGTATGTGTATACCCTGGTCTGGCAGAGCCACTTTCAGTATCGACACTGTCTCCTTTTCGTGAGGACCCTGGCAACACTTGGAGGCGAGTGTTTCTTCAGGGTCAGCAATTACAGACTACCTAGTTTTTCTGTATCTATCAATATTTATAAGACTTTCCCCTTGGAATTATGTTGCTTTTTAACAGAAAAGTTTTACATCATTATTCTCTTTAGGGAGCAGTATTATTTTCTGTAATTAGAAGGTCCCCCCCCCAAAAAAAAAATAACACAGTGACAACCGAGCTGTGTTGGTTAGCTCTACCTGTATTCTGGTGTCTGCACAAGCCTGAGCCACTCCACCCTCCCAGGTGCCCTCTCATGCATCCCATTCAAGCCATCAGTAAATCCTGTTGGCTCCTTTAAAAAAAAATCCTCACCTGAGGATATGTTTTTATCGATTTTACAGAGACAGGAAGTTGGAGGGAGGGAGGGAAGGAAGGAAGGGGGCGGGAGAGAGAGAGAGAGAGACATCAATGTGAGAAACATGGATCAGTTACCTCCTGTATGTGCCCTGATTGGGGTTCGAACCTGCAACCTTTTGGTGCATGGGACAACGCTCCAACCAACTGACCTACCTGGCCAGGGCCTGTTGGTTTCTCTTTTGAAACAGATCCAGAATCTGCCCACTTCTCCCACCTACACCACTGCTACTCCTACCCAAACCCTCCCCAGGGCTCTCACTGTGGCCTTCTAGTCATCCCTGCCCTCCTCATTTTTCTGAAGTCTGCATGTAATCAGCACAGGAGTCAGAGTGGACCACTATAAAAGTCAGGTCACATCACATCAATCCTCCCTCTGCCCAAGCCCTCCTGTTGTTCCCATCCCAGGAAAAATGCCAAAGCCATTGCAGTGGTCCCCAGGAGGCCTTGGATGATGCCACCTCTCTGTCCTTGTCCCCTCTCTTCTCTGCCCACCCCTCCTTCTGCTCTGCTGCAGCCACACTGGCCTTTTGCTGCTCCTAAAATGTGCCAGGTAAGCCCACCTCAAAAGCTTTGCTCTTGCCCTTTCCACTACTCAGAAATCTCTTCCCCAGAGACCCATGTGTGTTTCCCTTCCTGTCTCCTGAGGTGCAATTTTAAATTGTATCCTGCCCTTCCTGTCCCCTTCTCCTTCTCTGCTTAACATGTGTCACCTGTTGTGCTAAACTTAAAAAGTTGTCTGTCTTCCCCACATTCACAGAATGTGAGCTCCATGAATACAGAGCTTTGTGACTATTTTGGTCACTGAGATATGTGAAATGACGCAACAATAGTTATTACTCTAATCTTACAAAGGGGAAACTGAGGCACAGACAAAATGAGAGAGAAATGACCAGAACAGGCAGATTTTGGCTCAATAACTTAGAAAGCTCCTTGAGCTAGAGTGGACTCAACTCCAGAGGTTGGCAGTCTTCTTACCTAGGACACAGGAGAGAAGCATGAAAAATCAGAGAAGGAGATGGGTGGACTAGATCAGCTCCGGCATTCCTCCTGGCCCAGGCTCTGAGATGCTGTGCACCAATTGACCACTCCCCTGGTCCACTGCCCTGCCCAAGGAATGGCAGGCAATTGAGTTGGTGTCTTAGGGGCAAGCTGCTCCATTCAGTTAGCACTGATAACCGCTCTGTGTCTCTCTGCTCAACAAGAGTAGTATTCATTTAAAAAAATTGATTTTAGAGTTTTAGAGAGAGAAGATGGGGGCAGTGGAGGTGGGGGGGAGGGAGGGAGGGAGGGAGGGAGGAGGGAGGGAGAGAGAGAGGGAGAGAGAGATTGATTTGTTGTTGTTCCACTTATTTTGCATCAGTTGATTCTTGAATGTGCCCTGACTGGGGATCGAACCTGCAGCTTACATATCGAGATGATGCTCTAACCAACCAAACTACCTGGCCCAGGAAAGAGTACTATTCTTTTTGAGACTTAGCATCATGCTGTCATGCCATCACAAGGAAGACTTCTTCTCATTTTGCAGATGAGAATACCAAGGAAAAGAAAGCTGAAGGGAACTCTGGTGGGTCAGGCTTTATCTGCACTCACTTTGTGCTGATTTGCACACATCACTGATAGTATTAAACATCTTGTGATGCCATGGTGGTGTTATTTTGCAGATGGGGAAACCGAGGCTAAGGGAGGTTACAAAAAACTCACCCATACATTTGCAGCCAGTAAGTGCCTGTCTGGTTGCCTAGCTTTTCTGTAGAAGCACAAGCATGGTGCTAAGGGGTGATTCTACAGAGGCGGATAAATGCAATCTTTGCAATCATTTGGCTCGTGCAGAAAATGAAGACTATAGCAAGGCACCAGCCTCTTGTCACAGCCAGTATGAACTATCTGCCTCTCATTTTGGTCTATGAACAGAAATCTCTGAGGAGTTCTCTTCCCTCCCACAAAGCCAACTCAAGTGGGGAGATGATCTTATAGACTCAGCAAATCCTCCCTAAAACCATGTGGCATCAACATGCCACTCTTCTTTCCAAAGGACTTCCTTAAGCAAAGCTGGGACTCTTCATTTCACAGACTTGGAACAAAAAGCTGAGCTGACAGAAACACAGGCACTGGCCAGATGAGGATGGATCCAGCGTCCCCTGTACCAGCGGCTTACGCTCAGTGCTTGGGGTCCCTGGCCCAGCGGCTCCCACAGAACATGGCTTGCTGGGTGCTGTGTTCACGTGACACATTTTAAATGGGGAGGACATCAGCGGAGGGCAATGTGTGGGTGGAGAAGGGGTACAGAGTGTGTTCCCCAAACCAGAACTCAGGTGTTAGAATGTGGTGGCTTGTTGGAGTCTCTTTTTCCTTCTGCTTCCTCCTCTGCCTGAGAGCTCCTGCCTGGACACGGCCGGAAGCCAGATTTCCCCCATTCCACCTGAACATAAGACCCTCTTAGCAAAACAACAGGGGTAAGCAGGAGTCTCAAGTTTAAAACTTTCAGAGTTGGGTAAAAACTTCGGAGATCTCATGCAACCTCCCCATGCAACAGAGTGAAATATCAAGGCTCAGAGAGAAAAAGCAAAGTGTCTGATGCCCGAATGGAGGCCTTGGCAAGAAACAGGGCTCCATTTCCTTTTTTTTCCTTTTTTTGAAGGGGCTCCATGTCTTGAGGGTCTACCATGAGCCATGAAAACCAAAATCTCACAACAAATTCTGCAAGGTGGGTTCTATCATCATACCCATTCTCCACATGGTGCATAATACATTTTTGTGGACTTGTTAGTACAAGAGTTGATTGGTGCAGTCTCTCTAGAGGACAATCTGGCATGTTCTGTCACTTCTGAGGCTTAGTGGTTATGATAATGCTGTGTGGGGGCAAAGATAAACACACAGATGAAAAGAAGAGAGATTAGAGAAATAGACTTACATTTACATGGGCACTTGATTTCTGACAAAGTGGCAGTAATATTGAGTCAACTGGATTATCTACGTGGAGAGAAAAATTAGTCATTATCCTACCTAACCCAATACATAAAAATCAAACCCCAGGTGGGTTATAGAGATAAATCTGAAGGCAAAACATGAAAGCTTCTAGGAGATAATGGAGGGGGCATTGTGAATGACCTTGGATTTCTGAAATAGGACACAAAAAGCATTAACCAAAAAAGATAAAACAATGAATTATATAAAAATTAAAAATTCCAATATTCTAAAGTCACCATTGAAAATAAAAATCACATGTAAAATAGAAGATAATTGGAAAACGTAACTAGTAAAGGGTTCATTATCCAGCATGATAAAACTCCCACAAAGCAATAAAAAAAGACAACTCAAAAGAAAAATGGATAAGAACTGGAAACAGGCACTTTATAAAATAGGAAAACCACATGACCAATAAACATATAGAAAAGATCAAAATCAGTAAGTAGAGAAATTCTAAACACTACCGTACACCCCCCCAATGGCTAAAATGATAAAATACAACAAGAAGACAAGGTGCTGGAGCTGGAGAGGATGCAGTGCACCTGGAACTCTCGTACGCACCGCTGGTAGACTCTAAATTGGGCAGCTACTTTATTTGAGAATGTTTATGGCAGCACTACAGGCGGAGCTCAGACATATTGCAGGTTCAGTTCCAGACCACCACCAAAGAGCAAATATGGAAATTGAGTCACATGAATTTTGGGGTTTCCAAGTGCATATAAAAGTTATATTTATACTATACTATAGTTAATTAAGCGTGTGATAGCATTAAGTCTAAAAAAACCAGTGTATATTATCTTAATTAACAAGTACTTCATTGCTAAAAATGCTAACCATCATCTGAGCCTTCAGTGAGTCGTAATCTTTTTACAGGTGGAGGGTCTTGCCTCGATATTGATGGCTGCTGACTGATCAGTACTGTGGCTGCTAAAGCCTGGGGTGCTGTGGCAATTTAGTAAAATAAGACGACGATGAAGCTGCTGCACCAATTGACTCTTCCTTTCACAATTTCTTTGTAGCATGTGACGCTGTTTGATAGCATTTTACCCACAGCAGAACTTTCAAAATTGAAGTCAATCCTGTTGCTGCTTCATTAATTAAGCTTATGTCATATTCCAAATCCTTTGCTGCCTCCCCTTGCATGTTTGTTATGGGGATGGTTTCCTTCCTTAAACCTCATGCACAAACCCCTGCAGGCTTCAAACTTTTCTTCTGCAGCCTCCTCACCTCTCCCAGCTTTCACAGAACAGAAGAGAGTTAGGGCCTTGCTCTGGATTAGGCTTTGGTTTAATGGGATGTTGTGGCTGGTTTGATCCTCTATCCAGACCACTAAAACTGTCTCCATCTCAGCAATAACATTTGCTTCCTTATCATTTGTATGTTCACTGGAGTAACACCTTTAATTTCCTCCAAGACTTTTCCTTTGCATTCACAACTTGGCCATTTGGCTCAGGCGGCCTACAGCTGTCAGTCTGTCTCAGCTTTCAACATGCCTTCCTCACTAAGCTGAATCATTTCTAGCTTTTGACTTAAAAGTGAGAGTTATGCGACTCTTCTTTCACTTGAACACTTTGATGCCATTGTAGGGTTGTTAAGTGGCCTAATTTCAATACTGTTGTGTCTCAGAGAATAGAGAGGCCAGAGGGGAGACAGACGGAGACAGTCGGTGGAGCAATCAGAACATACACATTTACCAATTAAGTTTGCTGTCTAGATGGGCGCAGTTTGTTGCACCCCAAAACAACTTCAGTGGTAACATCAAAGGTCTCTAATCACAGATCACCATAACAGATATATCAATAATGAAAAAGCTTGAAATACTGCAAGAATTATCAAAATGTGGCATAGAGGCATGAAGTGAGCAAATGCTGTTGAAAAAATGGCAACGGTAGACTTGCTCAATGCAGGGTTGCCACAAACCTTCAATTTAAGAAAAAAGCAATGTCTGTGAATTGTAATAGAGTGAAGCACAATAAAATGAGGTATGCCTGTATTTATAAACTGCCTTGCTATAGATTGAACTGTTTTCTCCAAATTTGTATGCTGAAGCCCTAACCACCAATGCAATGGGTTTTGGAGATGAGGCCTTTGGAAGGTAATTAGGTCTCAATGAGGTCAAAAGGGTGGAGCCCTCATGACAGGATTAGTGCCCTTATGAGAAGTGGAAGGGACTCCAGAGTGCTCTCTCTGCCATATGAGGACACAGCAAGAAGGCAGCCAGCCATGTGTAAGCCAGGAAGAGAGAGCCCTCATCAGACCTCAACTGTGCTGACATCCTTATCTCAGACTTCCAGCTGTCAGGACAGTGAGAAATAAATTTCTGTTATTTAAACTACCCAGTCTATGGTATTTTATCATGGCAGCATGAGCAGACTAAGACAAACTGCAAACCGCAAACAACCCAAATGTCCATCAGCAGTGGAATCCATAAATAAATTTTAGCTATTCATGTTATGAATTACTAGGCAACAGTGAAAATGAATGGACCAAGCTACAACGAACAACATAGATAAACTACAGAAATGTTACAGTCTGCAAAGGAGGTAGACACAAAAGAATACAGTGGAAAAACAAACAAACGAATTGAACAGGTAATGAAGAATGCATCCTTAAGTAGTACACTTGTAGCTAACTGTAAGTAAGAGCAAGCAAGGATCTCTGTGAGAGATGACAGGTGATGTGGAGACGGGGTAATAATTAAGAAGGGCACATGGGGCCTGCTACTTTTGGCTCTCCTTCTTGACCTTGTTGGCAATTACATGACTATTAGCTTTGCAAAAAAACACTGAGCTGTTCTTTTTGGTTTTGTGTTTATTTCTGTATGTGTGTTGTATCTTATAAAAAAACAGTTTACAGAAAGTATTTGGAAAAATACTCATATACCTTCAGATGTAGCAATTCCTCTTCTAGGAATAAATGCTATGGAAATATTTGGGCATGTGTAAATTGACTATATACATGGTCCATTCGTGCTTCCTTTGTGATGGCAAAACATTGGAGACAACCCAGAAACCCATCAAGAGGGGACTGGGTGGATAAATAAGTGTCCCACACAATGGAATACTCTGCAGCCATGAAAAGGGATAAGAAAAGATCTCTGTGATATATTTATAATGAAAAACAAAGCACCAAACCATGACCATTTTTAAAATACAGAGCTGCTTGTAGGGAGCAGAAGGGTCCAGGAGGTGGGGATAAGAAAGGAAAATTTCTTTTTTCTGTAAACACAGTTGTACTGTTTGTTTTACCATGTACTATACCACCTATTTGGGAAATAATTATTGTTAAAAAGCAGAATAAGCATATACATACAGACTAGGTGAAAGGCATGGATAGCAAGGAGGAGGGATTCCAACTTCTGGCACTTGGAGGTCCCCAGTGAAACTTGTGTTTGAAGAATTGGGTTCAGGCTTGGGCACTTCTTGGTTCAAGTCTAGCTTTCGGCTCTTCCTATCTCTGTGATGTTGGCCAAACAACTTAAAACACTCTGATTCTGTGTCCTCATCTACAAAGGAGGACTTTCCCTCCTGGGTTGTTGAGAGCACTGAATGAGATAATCCTCACAGAGTCCAGCAGTCAGCAGGTAGAAAGCATTTAACCACATTCCCTCTTGCTATCCAATCTAACAACCACCAATATGATGTTGCCATTTTATAGATGAGAAGGCTGAGGTCCAGAAGTCCCAATCTTAGGGCACTCCAGGAGCCAGCAATATATCTGCTTCTTAACACTGGCATTTCCTTGACCTTATAGGAGTGTCTAAGGGACAGACCCAAACCCAGGCCCACAGCAGGCCCACAGGGTTGGATCTGATCGATTCCTGTAAATGAGTTGTTGGTGGGTGGCTGCTGGAAGGAAGTGCTTTAGACTTCCTCCACCTACCACTGGTTTTATTCAGCATTTTTAACCTTGCTTTCTCATCTGCTATGGCAGCTGCTCCTCCCAAACTCCCCTGTTATAGTAAAAGGATAAGACAATATTATTTCCATTGGTGCATAAACTGAGCCCAGGCAAGGCAGTTATCTTTTCTTACCTCGAAATCTGATCAGTCTTTTCTCCAGGGTTGCTGTGAGTAATGGATGAGCAAATATACAAAAGCCCCTCAAACAGCCCTAGCACCCAATGAATGCTCCGAAAATAGGAAATCCCATTTTTTATGGGCCACTGTAATTAGGGCAGGTGGAGCCTGAGTTGAAACTCCATCCAGGATCTTTGGAATGTTTCCTCTTGTTCTATACCTTATCAGTTACCCTGACAGCCCAGCTCTGGATCCCACCTGGACCCTGTCCCCAGGTCAGAATGTCCATGGTCTTCTGTGTGTGGTTCTTCTGTGAGCCCTGCTCTCAGCCCCCGGGAAGACCGTGCACTTGGGCTGGGGCAGGGTGCCAGGCATACACATGTGCATGCAGGCAGTAGTTTTCACAAAATGCTCCATGATGTGCTCATTTCCAGCCTGTCCCCAGAACTCAGCCTTAAAAGCCAGCAGAGAGGTATTTACAGCTCTGGGCAAGAAGAGGGGAGGCAGGCCCTGTCTCTACAAGTCCAACCTAGGTGGTGGCTTGCTCTTTTGGCTACTGTAAGAGGCTGTTCAATCAATCTTGCCCCAAAGGAGCTTAGAGTTCCTAAAAGCTTTTGCTCAAAGGCCAGTGATCCATCCCAGGGATTGCCTGGTTCCCTCATAAAACCCATTCAAAGGCAAGTGGAAGAAAGTGTCCCTAGGTTGCCACCAATAGCTGCCAATGGATTCTAAACATTTAGAAGGAAGAAGGAATACAAGAGGCCTGCCAAAACTAGGGGCAGCTCTGGCCTCTCTGACATTGCTCCAGGTCAGGTTGGCAAACTATGGTGGTGATAGTGGGGAAATATCTCCCCTGCAAGCCTGTTTTTTTTTGTAAATAAAGTTTTATTAGAACACAGATGTGCTCATTCATACACATGGTCCATGGCTGCCAACATGGTACAGACAGCTAAATAGTTGCAATAGTTTGCCTACCCCTAGTCTAGGTGAAGCTCTCACCATCTCATTTTTTAACAAGCTATTTTGTCTGAGCCTCTTATAGTCAGTCCATTCTCCACCCAGCTTCTGGAAGGATCTTTCTCAAGTGCTAATCACATCAGGTCACCTTTTTGCTTAAAATCCTCCCATGATTCTTCATTGGTCTCCGGGTCAAGTTCAAAAGAATTATCATGGGTCACCTGGCTGTCCAAGATCTGGCCCTCCTGCAGCTTCCTTTCTCCTCATTCACCCACGCTGTGCTCCAGCTGACACCTTCCCCATGCTCTGAACATTGGTTTTATAGAAAAAAAATGAGCCTTGATGAAAAAGCATGCATTGTCTACATACAGTGCAAATGTTCACATTATTTGATTTTAGCTCTGTCCATTATCCTTAAGCTATTTTTCCATGTCTTTGTAATTTGTAGCATGTTGATGGACAAGCAAGTTCTGTCTTGTCCAACCACTGCTTGCCTCCATTTGCCACTCAGTTCAACATTCTTTTACTCTATAGATAATTACGCTTTATTTGAATTTTCCTTTAAATCAGTGATGACATCTGCCCAGTTCTCTCATTGAAGAGCTTCATAAAAACATTAACAAGTGTTCATTTTTATAATTGTATGGGAGTCATGATTTTATCCTCTTTTTTCCTGAAGATTTTCTTTTAACAGTTTTCCAGGAAGTCTCTGAGCCTCTCTGTTCATGTTCTCTCTGTTGATATCCTCCCTGTCTTTTCTGTCTTTTTCTTCTCAAAGTTCTTCGCCAGCATCCCCATGGACAGAGCATGTAACCTCTTTCTTCTCTCAGCTGGTACCTCTATCCCCTACCTCCCCCAAGGGACTTATCTCACTGAAAGACAGTTGTTTATGGGCCTGCCCCCTCTGTTCTCCACAGCTAGCCTAGAAGATTTTCTGGTGTAACAGCTAGGTCTCTCTCTCTCTCTCTCTCTCTCTCTCTCTCTCTCTCTCTCTTTCTCACACACACACACACACACACACACACACACACACACACACACCACACACACACACACACCCCTATCTCTGGTATTGTACCGGACACACAGAAGTTGTGCAATAAATGGACATAGACATTAAAGAATGTATGAATGTCAGATGCTTACCCTCCCCATCTAGACAGAAGCTACTAAGAATGAGACCTTTATTCCTTGTTCACACCATTTACATAATGCCAGCATCCAGTGTCTACTAAGTACCTGATAAAGAGTTGCGGAAAAGCTGAAGAACAATAAGAATACCACTTCAGTTCTTGTTCTTGGCCAACTTTTAGGTTATCTCCCTTTCCTCCACTTTAAAAAAAAATCCTCATCCAAGGATATGTTTATTGATTTTAGAGAAAGAGGAAGGATAGGGGAGAGATGGAGACAAAGAGAAACATCAATCAGTTGCCTCCCGTACGTACCACAGCTGGGGATCTGGGGATCGAACCCCCAGCCTTGGTATGTGCCCTGACTGGAGATTGAAACATGCAACCTTTTGGTGTACAGGATGATGCTCCAACCAACTAACCCATCTGGTCAGGGCCTTCCTCCACTTTTGAAGAGCAAACATGGAAGCTTCAGAATGCTACCCTCCCACTCCATATTTTCATGTATCACCACTGTGGTATTTCAACCCCACGGAATACTGCTCTCAACTGCGGAATGGATGGCAGTCTCCAATCTGCTTCATGGTCCTCGTACAACCTTGAGCAAGGCACTGCTCCCATGGACCTCTACTTTCCCATGGGTCAAACAAGGTCAGTTCAGACATCCCAAGAGGTAAAACATATCAGGCAAAGACATGAATGACCAGTAATGTCCTAATGCTGTTCCAGCCCAGACACCATTCACATTGTCACAGATGCTCTCAATCTAACTCTGCCAAGTTATGCAGGGTTAGCTCTCAGTAGTGAGGGTAGAGAGATGCCCTAGGAGAGGTTTCTCGAACTTGAATATGCACACGAATTCCCCCTGGGATATTACTAAAATGTAGATTTACATTCTTAGGCCAGGGGGTGGGGTGGGCAAGAGTCCGCATTTCTAACCAGCTCCTGGAAGATGTGATACTGCTGGTCACTCCACCACACTGCCAGTAGCAAGATGCTAGGACACCTCTGAAAAATTCTCAGCGTGGCCAAGGGACAGATTTCCAGTATGCTGCCAACAGTTCAAGGCCATAAATATTAACGTTGGCAGTTAAGGCTACGGGACATCCAAGAATGAACACCTGAGGTTGAAAAGGTGGGGGAAGTGTGGTGTAGTTCTCAAAGGACATGTAAACTGGGTGGGAGCATTGTGCCAGGCCAGTGATACTACCAAAGCACAGATTCTGGTGGCAAGGACCATCAATCTGTGTTTTAACACACCCTGTAGGTGATTCTGATGCTAAAGATGCTAAAGCTTGAGAACTATTGTGCTAGGTGGGGAGAGGGGCAAGACTATTCCAGCTGGAAGATTAGTGTTTTGTTTCCCCGTAGTAGAGTTTTAGGCACATGTCCAGGCCCTGTAAATGACATTAATTTATTCATCCATCCATTCACACACTCACCCCTTAGTTTACCCAGCCAACAAAGGGGTTGTGCCAATCCTACAATTCATCTTCCACCCATCCAACATTCAACAAATATGTCCTGGATGCCCACTGTGTGCTCTCTGAGACACGAGACATATGACTAAAATTGTGGGTATGCTCTCAACTAGGAGCAATTTTGCTCTCCAGGAGAAGTTTTGGTTGTTGTGAACTGAGAGGAAGTGTACTACTGGTATCTGGTGGGTAGAGGTCAGGGATGCTGCTAAATATCCTGTAGTGCACAGGAGAGTCCCCACAGCAATGTCAATAGTGTTGAGGTTGAGAAACTTTGCTCTAGACTGTGAGCCCACAGGAGCTGAGCAAATATCTAAATACAAGAAGAAATGGCAACACAAAAATACCTTTAAGTATACATAAAACTCTTACAGCTGAATAAAATGACAAAACAACCCAATTCAAAAAGGGGCAAAGGTCTTGAAAGGACATTTGTGCAGAGAAGACATACAAATGGCCAACAACTACATGAAAAGATGCTCACCATCATTAGTCATCATGCAGAAACGCAAATCCAAACTACAATGAGATATCATTTCACACCTGCTAGAATGGAAATTAGAGTAGTAATAATAATAATACAGAAGTGGTAGCAAAGATGTAAAAAATCGGAACCTTCACACATTGCTGGTGGGAATGTAAAATGGTATAGTTTGGCATATCCTCAAAAAATTAAACCAAGAATTACCATATGGCCCAACAGTTCCACTGCTGGGCATTTACCCAAAAAAGCTGAAAACAGGTCTTCAACCCAGAACTTGCACATGCATGTTCATAGCAGCCTTAGTCACAATAGCTAAAAATTGGAAACAACCCAAATGTACATCAGATGACGAAGGGATAAACAAACTGGTCTACCCATACAAAAGAATATTATTTAGCTATAAAAAGGAACAAAGTACTGACACATGTTACAACATGGAGAAGCTAGACATAATAGGCCATATATGCATGACTGCTTTTATGTGAAATATTCAGAATAGGCAAATCCATCTAGTCAGAAAGCAGATTAGTGATTGTTAGTGGTAGGAGGAGGAGGAAATGCCTGCTTAATGGGTATGTTTTCCCTTCAGGGTGATAAAGAAGTTCTGGATCTAGATGGTGGTGATGGTTGTATAATATTGTGAATGTACTAATGTCACTGAATTGTACACTTTAAAATGATTAAAATGGTTAATTTTATGTTATGTGTATTTTATCATCATTAAAAAGGTACATTTATGCACATACTAAATGCTCATTGAATCTCTACTGTGTACCAGGAGCTGTGTTATGCACTTGGGACCCAGGAGTAAACGAGACCAGTGTGATCTCTACCCTCCAGGAATTACAGGAAGGGAGAAAAACCAGCTCACAGTCCTGGACCCAAAGAAGCCTTGGGTGTGGGTGACAGGAGTCCAGAGGAAGAGAAATGGGTCTCCAGGTTGTGGTGGGGAGGATCAGGGAGACGTGCTATAAAAGAGAATGGGGGACACCTCTTGAAGGAGGGAAATTTGCCATTGGAGAATTGATCTTGTTATTGAAGGAATGTGTGGTTAGAGGCTGCCTCAGGCCATCCTGTCCCCCATGATGGGTAAGACAGTTGAATGCATGGTGTGTTTAGAAAAGCAAGGACAGCTGTACACAAGGGAGGAGGGAAGAGAGCAGTTACGCTCAGAACCTTGTCCCCTGGACTTTTTGCTGGGCAACAGTGCAGAATGGGGGTTGTTGATTCAGCCAGCTGCCACTCAGGAGGATTTTGCCCTCAGCCTCCGGCCTCCTGGCTAGGGGGCAGGCAAGTGGAGAGAAGGGGAGAACCAGGACCCATTACCTAAGCAGGACTGTGTACCGGATGTTTGAACAATTTCAGTTAATCTTCAAAATAACCCGATGAGATAGGTTCTACCACTGTCCCTCCTTCTCCATTTTAAAAACAAAATTTACTAGTATTCTCTTCATAAAGATGGGGAAATGAGACACTGAGAGGTAAAGTGGCTGTGGCCTGACATCCCCATGCTGGTAGAAGCCCAGTTCTGTTCCAGTCAGTCTGACCCCAAGATCCACTGGGATGCTGGTGGGATTCCCTCAAGCTCTGCCAATGAAAACGAGACCTCGGAGTCCTGTCTCCTGGTCCCAGACTCGCAGGGAGCTCACAGGCCTGAGTTTCAGCCACTGGCAACTTCCAGCATGACCACATCCCTGGAGAGAAGGACTGGTACATGCAGGTCTTCGGACCACATCCATCACCAGACACTGTGGGTAGAGGCAGCTGAGAGAGGCACAGCCTGGGGTTCGGGACTCAGGCTGGATTTCCACTGCCATACTTCTTGGCTGAGGGACTCCAAGCAAGTCTCCACCTCCATGGGCTCTGCTTTGCTCATTTTTAGTGAATGGAAAGCTGGCTAGAGTATACTTTTTCTTCTCCCTCCATTAATATTTTCTTATATGTATAGGTCATTTTCATCCTCCTCACTTCCCTAACTACCTATTTTTATATTATTTACATATATTATTTTTCAAAAAAATGGGATTACATTTTATATATCAATCCTGTGACTTTATCATTTTCATGACATAATAAAGGTTCAGGGAACCTTCCAGGTTAGGAATGTAGACCTACCTCATTCTTCTAAGAAGATGCTTGTTTCCTCATGTGACTGCACTGTAATACAGCCCCTTCTCTTGTTGGTATTTAAAAAACCCTGCAGTCTTGTGTTTCTCTCTCTGTGTGCACATGTGAGCATTCCTACAGAAGATTCCCAAAAGTGAGATGGCTGGACCAAAGGGCATGGATTTTAAATTTTGAAAGAGACTGCCAAATGATCTTTTGAAGAAGGCTCCAGAAGTAGGTTACTTGTAAGACTGTTTTAAAGTGAGCATGCCTGTTCCTTTGATCCCTAGCAATACAGGAAGTAACACTCTTAGGAAGTCATTTAACCTCTGTGAGCTTTAGTTTGCTTATCTGTGAAGTGGGAAACCTAGAGTAATACACATGAAAGTAATGTGGCATGGCAGAGTCCTGTTTAAAATTGTCATTAGCATTGGGAGGCTCAGGGCTGAGCACCACCTGCTTGCCCTGCTTCCATGCAGGAAGCAGAATGAGGGAACCTGAGCAAGGAGGATGCTGTCTTATATCAAGTGTCAACTCTGTGCAAGGCACATATATTAGACCAGTGGTCCTCAATGGGTATGGGAGAAATGACTTTGCCTCCCAGGACAATGTCATTAGGCAATGCTCGGAGACAGTTCCATTGCCAAAACTAGAGGGGGTTGCAACTGGCATCTAATAGGTGGAGGCAGAAATGATGCTGAGAATCCTACAGTGCACAGGATGGCTCCATAACATACGATTACTCAGTCCCACATGTCTACAGTGCCAACAAGGAGGAACTATGCTCTTGACCTGTCTCTAATCTGATGCCTGCCTTACTAACAACAAACCTCGTTCAAGTACACTACGGCTCAGAGAGGTGAATGACTTGCCCAAGGCCCCCCAGCCAGCAGTAGCCAGGAGTTGACTCTTGGCCCCATCTGACTTAGGGACTGTAGTCTATTCCATATACTGCACTATCTCTCTGGGCAGATGTCATTCTTGTCTCCAAGCTCCAGCTGACTTTTCATTGGCTTGGACCCTGGCAGATTATCTATAGGGCAGGTTTAAGATTTACCTAAAAGCCCAACCTCCCTACCATTTTAGAGGTTGTATGACTTTGGGCTTGTAGTCATAATCATTGTTTCCATTTACTGCATGCTATATATACACTTTATGAAGATTAACTCATTTTACTCTGATAAGGACACTGAGAGAATCGTGTCAGAGAGCTTGCTAGTTTCCTAAAGATCACAGCAAATAGCAGGTTTGGGCTCCAGACCCAGATAAGAGGGGTCAGAGACCAAGCTCTCAACCCCTGTGCACCATGGTCCCTCATGCTGTAAACATTCACCTTGGCACCACGAACTGGACTGCTGTACTATACTGGAGCATGACAGGCTGGAGTCCCAGCTCATGTCCTCCATCCAATGCCTCAGGAAAAGAAGCTGTGCTCTGAGCAGGGATGGGAAATTGCTGCAGGGAACTCGGAGCCAAAGAGGATGTCCAGGGACTGAGAAGGAAGAGGCTCTGGATGAAGGGGACGTAACTTCCTCAGACCCTGTCCGTAGCTCCTGGAGCAAATGTAGCTATGCAACTGAGGGTCCAGCAGGAGTCTTGGCTCCAGCATATTGCAACCAATCTTATTTGCTGACCTGGGTCTATTTGGATCTTGACAAGCCTAAATTTGGCAGTGGGCTCAATAAAAATAGCACATGAGGGGGAATAGTGAAGTGAAAACTCGCGGGAATGGATTCCACAAGGTGGTCTGTTGGGGATGGTGCTGAGCTCTGGCTCTGCCCCTTCCTAGCTGTGTGACATTGGCAGCGCCTCAGCACCTCCTCTGACAAGTGCAGACAGCAGTGGTCTGGGTTGTAAATGTGAAGACTGGAGGCAGTGTCCAGGACCCTGGAACCCCACAAACCCTGGAGAGGCCATGACCAGCTTTGCCACTCACTGGCAGGGTGACCTTGAGCAAGTCTCTTCCCCTCTTCGTGTGTCTGTTTTGCCTAATTGTCAAAGGAAGGGGCAGATTCTTGATGCAGAAGCCCTTTGAGGTCTTAGTGCTCCAGAACCGGGCCATTTCTCTCTCTCCAGGGCTGACCTCTTTGGGCACCCAGGACACACATTTCTCCATACTCCAGGTTGCAGGGGCAGCTCCAAAAAGCAAGGCAGAGCTCCTTGCCTTTCTCTTCCCAGCCCCCACAATCTGGCCCACTGGAGAAGAGCTCTTCCCAGTATCCTGTCCCTTAGACCAGCTTCATCAAGGCAGTGAAGCCAACACTATCTCCAGCCCAGTGGATGGTTCCCGCAGTCTCCATCTCCCTTGATCAAGCACCTAGGGAATTCCACTGGGCAATGCCCAAGGAGCTGGGATGGGGAGGGGCAGCCCCAGGGAGCAAACTGGGGCTCTTCTGTCTGCATGGACACCCCCTTCTCCAGGAGAGGACTTAAACTGCCTCTGGGGAGGATATTCTGAACACAGTCCTTTGGGTGTGTGGGGGTGAGTAGGTGTTGGGTGAGGGGGGAGGGAGTTGGAGTCCCTGCTAGTTCTGCTGTCTTAGAGGTCATCTTTGCTCTCAGGCTTTAGAGGCTCCTAGAAGAGTCTCTATGCTCAGGACCCCAGTTTTAAGGGCTTCAGTCAGTAGGCCTTCTTATTAACCCTCTTCTTCTAGTCTTATCTCTGGCTAGCGTGAGGAAAGGTGGACAGAATTAAGTGGAGCAGTGAGGTGTGGCAATAGAGCTGGGGAAGCATGGGGTTAGGTGAGGTGGGGAGGGGTGGGTATGGGGTGTTAATGGGATGGAGATTGTGTCAAAGGGTTAGATAGGGGTGGAGTGACGTGGGGTGACTTGGTCTGGATCCACACCCTTACCTTGTTTCTGAGTATAAAAGCCCCTCATTGCATATCTTTACTGGAGGAAGTGGGGAAATCCCCCAAACACCTTTAGTAGTAGTGTCTGAGACAACCATGTCCTTCTTATGAGTGGGGAGGGGGTCTTGAAAGGTCGGGGCAGGAAATCACCTCTAAAGGCAAATACCAGAGCCTAGTTTCTGAGGGGGCGGGGGATGCAGAGAGATCCATATTGGGTTTGAGGGTGACACGCAGTCTCTGCCCTGGGAGGTCCTTGTCTTAAGAAGAGGCTTATTTCACAGGATATCTGGGCGCCTCCATTTTCCATTGAACATACTGTTACCTATGCGCTTAGAAGACCCCATTATTCAGAAGGGTGGGTGGAAAGAAATTCAAACTTAGTTTTTAGGCAGGGGGAAGTGACATGAGTCTCCAAAGAGATGAGAGGACCCTAGATACCTGGGGAAGCTGGACCCCACTTTGGGGGGCACATTTCATTCCAAGGGGTAAATTAGGGAGACCTTATCTCTAGAGCCCAGGGTAAAGAGGAGGAGCCCATTTCTGAAGAAAAAAGGACACCATTTGCTTTCTAGAAGGTGAGAGACCTCTTTTGGGGGGAGAGGACCACCCTCTCAGCAGGGTTAGGGCCGTGCTTCAGAGAGATGCCGGGTTTCTGCTCCCTGGGGGCAGGGACGAAGGACTCCATCTCAACTCCCCCGCAGAAGGGCCCGCCCCGCACAAACCAGCGCCTCGCCCTTACCTCCAGGCCCCAGCTCCGCTGTGCGGACTCCGATCTGCGGGGTCCCGATTTGCGGGATCTAAGCCCTGTGTTCCGGCTGCGCCGGGTCTCTGCCCCGCTTCCCCCAGCGACTCGCGGGCCTCCCTGGTTCCGCCGAGTCGCAAGGGCCAATCAGCGCTACTTGCCTCGGCCCTCGCTAGCGCTCAGCCAATGACTGTGCCCGCCACGGGCCACCGCCCCCGGGGGGAGGGGGAAGATGGGGCGGGGGTAGAGTCGGATCTCCAGGGGCGCGGAGCTGGACGACTTGAGGAGGGACCGCGAGGGCCGAGAGCAAGGCTTGGAGCGGTGGAAAAAGCGGCCGAGGAGCCCCATCAAGCCGGAGGGGAGCCTATCTGATGGACGGATGGGGTGGGTGGGTGTGGGAACCCGTATTTAAAAGGGGGGCAGCTCTACTGATTGATTTAACCTCGACCTTAATTACCTCTTGTCCCTTTTTCTGGACCCTTGGGACTGCAGCTGAGTGTAGATAACCCAACTGCACTTGGCAGCCCAGAACCCAGGCTCTGGAACCCTAAAGTCAGAATCAGACAAGGTCTGGCTTATGACATGGAGGGAAAGAGCATCATTCCTTTCCCTTCTCTACCTCCTAGTGAGTGAGCTTATGCCTCTCTCCCTCTGCTCAGCCCTCTGAGCTGCAATCCATTTAACACCTCCTGGCCCACCAGCTCCAGAAGGCAAATAGCTTGTGCATTGTGTGTGCAAAGTAAAGAGCACTGGACTAGGAGTCTATGGTTCCTTCTGCAAGATGTAGGGCAGGTCACTGCATCTCCCTGATTCTCAATTTTCTAAGTAGAAATGGAAACAACAGTGATAGTACCTCCTTCATGGGTGTAAATGAGATTGGAGATGTGATAAGGTGCTTTATTAAAAATTAAAATACTGTATGAAAACTAGTTAATACTAAAGTGTAAATGTGACTGATAGCCCTGTAGCTTTCTAAAGGTATCTGGAAAAAATGATACATTCCTTCAGTGGTAAAATCAAAGACAAAAGAGTGCCTGCCCATGAGAACAACATGAGATCCCCAAACGCTCATAATAAATGGTTGAATGGAGATTCTAGACCTTAAAAGGCCAAGAAAGAGCACTGTTTGGTTTTTCCCACTCAGTTTCCTCAGGTAACTATTTAGTCTACTTGAATCTTGCAAAACCCTGAGGCACCTCCCCCTTCCTGTCTTTCAGAAATCCAGGCTGCCTTATGTCTGATTAGACAGGGAGGACTGTAGACCTAGGAATTAAGAGTTTAAGATAAATATAATGCAATCAAATAAATAAAAACTTTCAATAAACCATGTGTACCCTAGTGTCGTCTGTGACTGTAGAGAACAGAAACAATAAGAATAAATAATTCAAAGAAATAGAAAATATAATTAAACTAAAGTTCTGCTGAAACTGAGAGAGCTTTGACAATATCTTTGGCTTGTTAATTCTGTCACCTTGCTTGCAGAACTTTATGAGGCCAGGGCTATAAATCTAACAATTTTTCCTTTATACTTCAAGGGGTGTCCAACCTTTTGGTGTCTCTGGGTCACACTGGAAGAAAAAGAGTTGTCTTGGGCCACACAATACACAAATACTAATGGAAACTAATGAGCAAAAAAAAAAAAAAAGATTTAAGTAAATTTACAATTTTGTGTTGGGCCACATTCATAGCCATTCTGGGCCATATGAGGCCTGTGGGCCATGGGTTAGATGTTCCTGAAGCTATGAAGACAATCCCCTTTACTGCCCAAGACCCACCCAAAGAAATCAAATGGTCAATAACATAGAAGGAAATGAAGTTGTCAAAGAAAGCCAAGTGAAAGTGATGAAAAAATTTCATTTACCAAAATGGTCTCATTTTTATTATTTAATTACTATTATTTGTGGAATTCAAAGGAAGTGGACAATTTAATAAATTGCTGATAAGAGTACAAATGATCAAAGCTTTTCTGGAGAGAAACTAGGTATTCTATTTTTAAAAAAATTTTAAATGAGCTTACCCTTTCACCTAGTAATTAAACCTCTACAAATCTATCCTAAAACAATAAGTGGTACAAAAGTTTAGTAAAAAAGTGGTTTACTATCATTTTGTTTATTGTAGCAAAAGAACTGGAAACAAATGTGCAATAATGGGGACTCTGAAGGGACATCTGTTGCATGGACAGAATGCCTCCAATAAAGCATAGATGTTGAATATTGAATGATATGAAATGTCATCTCAAAATATTAAGCGAACAAAAATATTCACCAAAAAAGTTTATTTGGTATTGTCCTATTTTTGTTAAATCTATATGAATATAGATAGATCAGTGCTGTCCAGTAGAACTTTCTGTGATGGTAGAAATGTTCTGTGTCTGTGCTGTCCAGCATGGCAGCCACTAACCACATGTAGGTAGTGACACTTCTCATGTCACTAGTTGACTGAGAAACTGAACTTTTAAGTGTATCAAATTTTAATTTTATGTTAAATAGCCACTTTTGGCTAGTGGGTAATACATTGGACAGCACTGAGATAGATAGATAGATAGATAAAAATAAATATCTATTAGTAGGAGTAGTTATCTCTGTATGTTGAAATTATGGATGATTCTAATTTTACTAATAAAGAGTCCAGTGCTCTTTACTTTATTTACATGCCACTAATTTCTAATTATTCTAGAATGAATATATATTGCTCTAATACTAAAAATATATATTTAAAATGAAAAACAATCCAATTAAAAATGGTCAGAGGAACTGAATAGACATTTCTCCAAGGAGGACCTACAGATGGCCAACAGACATATGAAAAGATGCTCAGTGTTACGAATCATCAGAGAGGTGTAAATTAAAACCACAGTGAGATAGCACCTCACACTTGTCAGAAAGGTTATCATTAGTACATCAACAAATAACAGCCCTGACTGGGTTGCTCAGTTAGTTGGTGCATCATCCCATACACCAAATTATTGCAGGCTTGATTCTTACTCAGGGCACATACCCAAGTGGCTGGTTCAATTAGTGGTTGGAATGTGTACAGGATGCAACTGAAAGATGCTTCTCTGTTTCTCTCTCACATTGATGTCTCTTTCTCTCTCCCCCCTCCAAAATGAATAAACATATCCTTGGGTAAAGATTAGAAAAATAACAAGTGTTGGTGAGTGAATGAATCCTTGTTGGTGGGATTGCAAATTGGTGCAGCCACTATAGAAAAACAATACAGAGATTCCTAAAAAAAATAAAAATGGAGCTGCCATACAACCCCACAATTCTACTTCTGGGTATTTATCTAAAGAAAACAAAAACACTAATTTGAAAAGGTATATATATGCACCCCATGTTCATTGCAGCATTACTACAGTAGTAATAGACAAGATGTGAAAGCAGCCTAGATGTCCATCAACAGATAAGTGGATAAAGAAGATGTCATATGCCTCTGGCTGGTGTAGCTCAGTGGATTGAGTGCAGGCCTGCGAACCAAAGCATCGCCAGTTTGATTCCCAGTCACAGCACATGCCTGGGTTGCAGGCCATATCCCAGTATGGGGTGTGCTAGAGGCAACTACACATTGATGTTTCACTCTCTCTTTCTTTCTCCTTCCCTTCTGCATCTCTCTAAAATAAATAAAATCTTTTAAAAAATAATTAAAAAAAAGATGCCGTATACACGCACAATGGAATATTATTCAGCTATAAAAAAGAAATCTTGCCATTTGCAACAACGTGGGTGGACCTTAGTGGGCATTTTCTAAATGAAATATGTTAGACAGAGAAAGACAAATACCCTATGATTTCACTAATATGTGGAATCTAAAAACACAGAACAATAAACAAAACAAAAACAAAACAGAAACAGACCCATAAATATAGAGAACAATCTGGTGGTTGATAACGGGGAGGTGTGGTGGGGGAATGAAAGATATAAAATAAAATAAAATAAGTAAATGTCAAAACCAAATGCACTCCACCTTCTGTTTTGTATGACCTTCAAGCTATGATATAAAATGGATTTTACATTTTACATGGTAGAAAATAGTCCAAAGAAGAATATATTGAATTACATGAAAATTATATAAAGTTCAAATTTCGGTGTGCATAAATAAAGTTTGTTTTGGAACACAGCTATACCCACTCACTTATGCATCATCTATTGCTGTCTTTGTGCTTCAATGGCAGAACTGAGTAGTTCAGACAGAGACGGTATAGCTTGCAAAGCCGAAAATATTTACCATCTGGCCTTAAAAAAAGTTTGCCAAACCCTGTTCTAAAGTAATCAGGGGAAACAAAATGTGTGAAGTCATCATCATCTGTTCATTCATTCATTCAACTATGTATTGAGCCCCCACTGTGGGGGAGGCCCTGGCGCTGAGCATTTGGGAGGAGCTGTACTGTTTCTGTTAAGGAAAAGTGTGACCGGGATATTTAGAGCCAGGTGCTTTGCAAGCTGATTCTCAAATAGCTTCATTATGACACTTGTGAAGAAAATTGTCAGCAGGTAGAGAAAGCCCTTCTCACATTAACTCCTCTTGCATTTTTCACATTTCCGTGGTTTTCCTATGGGGCTGCTAGGGGCAGCAGGTGTCTTCCAAGGGATGCTGAGAATGTTTTCCAGAAGATGGCTGAGGTCTAGAATGGGAGCTCCTTTCAAAAAAGCAGTTCTGTTTGAGAAGGCTCCCCCTGCATCTCTCAAGAGGAGAAATTAGGGCAATGGAGTGCGAGGTTCTCAGGGCCTCAGCAGTGTTAGCAGGAAAGACCCTCTGAGATCAGCAACATGTTGTACAGAAGAGGAACAGGCCAGAGATGAGAATTAACTTGCCTAGGGCCAGATTAGAATGTGTGCCTTACTTTCTAGGTCTGTGGTTTCCATACTCCAAGCTCACAAAATAATAAAGGGATGTCATAGAGGGCATTTGGGTGTGATGGACAGAGGACTAGCTTAGGACCTGATATTGGATTCCAGTATCACCTACAATGGCCATGTGACATTGAATAAGTCATTTACACCTCTCAAGCTTTGTGTTTTCTCCTGTAAACTGGATAATTAAAGCATCTACCACTATACTCACACATAAAAGAAGGAAGTTGGACCCTCATCTCACACTATATATGCAAATTAGCTTATCATGGATCAGAGACCTAAATAGAAGACTCAAAACTATAAAACTCTTAGAAGAAAACAGGGATAAATCTTCATGATCTTGGATCTGGCAATGGCTTCTTAAATATGACACCAAAGCATGAGAAACAAAAGACAAATTAATAAATTGGAATTAATCAGAATTACCGTGTCAAGAATGAAAAGACAACCCACAAAATGGGAGAAAATATTTGGAAACTATATATTAGAAAAGAGTCTAGCATCCAGAATCTCTTATAATTCAACAACAAAAAGATAACCCAATTCAAAAATGGTCAAAGATTTGAATGGACATTTCTGCAAAGAAGAAATACAAATGGTGAACAAACACATGAAAGGATGTTCAACATCATTAATGATCAGGAAAATGCCAATCACAACTACAATGAGATACCATCTCATACTTCACTAAAATGGTCATAATAAAAAAATGGAAAATAATAATTTTTGATAAGGATGTTGAGATATTAGAACCCTCATGCTTTTGATGGGAATATAAAATGCTGCAGCTACTATGGGAAACAGTTTGGTAGTTTCTCAATAAGTTACACACAAAAATACCATGTGACCCAGCAATTCCACTCCTAGGCAGATATCAAAAAGAATTGAAAATAGGTTTTCAAAAATAAAATTGGGTATGAATGTTCATAGGAACACTACAATTGCTAAAAAGTAGAAACAACTCAAATGTCTCTTCACTGATGAATGGGTAAATAAATTGTGGAATTTCCATACAGTGGAATGTTATTCAGTGAGTCAAAGGAAAAAAGTACTAATACATGCTACAAAATGGATGAATCTTAAAGACAAAAGGCCCCATATCATATGTTTCAGTTTATATGAAATATCCGGAATAGGTAAGTCCATAGAGACAGAAAGCAGATTAGTGGTTGCCTTGGCTGGATGTGGGGAGAATGGGGTGTGACTTCTTAATGGGTTTGGGGTTCTCATTTGCGAAGATGAAAACTATAAACGGTGATGGTTGTGCATCATTGTGAATGTACTTAAAGCCCCTGAATTTCATAGTTTAAAATGGTTAAAATGGGCCCTGGCTGGTGTGGCTCAGTGGATTTAACACTAGCCTGTGGACTGAAAGGTTGCCAGTTCAATTCCTAGTCAGGGCACATGCCTGGGTTGTGGGCCAGATCCCCAGTTGGGGGTATGTGAGAAGCAGCTGATCAGTGTTTCTCTCCCTCCTTTCTCCTCTCTATAAAAATAAATAAAATATTTGAAATGGTTAAAATGGTGAATGTTGTGTTATGTATATCTTACCACAATGAGAAGAAAGTATGTACCAGTGTGCCACTGTTTGGGGTGAATGAGAGGAGGGGTTCATTCCTGGTCTCTGGTGGGTATCCGTATGCTGGCAGCTGTTGTTATTACTAGTTTCACCAAGTTATCCACCTGATTGTGACATGTTGACCTGAGCTCATTCATTCACCCACCAGCTTAATAATTGATCTGTCCATCATTCGGTCAAAAAATATACATTTAGCGCCTACTATGTGCAGGTGCTAAAGTATTTTTGGCACTGGGGACTTGTGGTCCCAGCCCCACAGAGCTTCCAATCTGGTGTTGGGAGACAGCATGTAAAAAAAGGTTGACATGTAGCTAAGGAAGCTTATTTATGACAATAGGTGCCATGAGGGAAAAGAAAAATATGATGTGACCAGCAGCAGAATGGGTACATCAGCTATAATGGACAAGCAGTCATTTGGAAGGCTGTGGCATTGAAGCTGGGGCCTGACTGCTAAGAGGGAGGTTAGGTGAGATTTTCTCATGCTCATATCCTTGTGCTGGGCTCCTTGAAGATCCAGGGGCTGCCTCCTCCTTTCCTTACTTAAATGACTCTGGTAAGACAGGTAGGTGTGCCATGCCCAACAGAAGCAGCTGTTGCAACTGAAATGTCACAGACTTGTCAGAGCTTTATTCTGCTGTCATTGTGATGACTGGTCCTTCAGAGCTGCCAGTCCCAAGGAGATATGACAGTGCAGTTCACCTTCTGGCTCAGGACACGTTGAAACAATGGGGGAACTGTGTCATCCCCTAGTGCCCCCCATGCCCTGCAGAGTTTCCCAGTGCCAGAAAATGCATAAGGCAGCCCCTGATAACAAACAATTACCCTGCTCAAAATGTCAATAGGGCTGAGGTTGAGAAACTGTGCATTAGATAAGGCGTATGTAGTTCCAGGAATATGGAAGGACCTTAATAACACTCAGTCCCTTCTTCCTGTGGCTAGAGATGCCCTTATATTCATCCAATTCTTCTTGCAAATACATGCAAGGGCATCTAAGATGGAGGAGTGTGGCTCCCACTCTCATCTCTACTGTTGGAGAAAATAGAAAGGCATTTCTGTCTTTTCTGAGATCTGGGGGCTTTGTTGACATGTCTGAGATCTGTGAGGACAGTACTTGGCATGCAGTAGGTGCTCTATTAATACTGACCAATTTCATTGCAGTGTCAGTGGGCAGTGTCACGCAGGACGCCGAGGGAGGGCCTGACTCCTTTTGCCCCTCCCTAGGGGAGTGTTTGGCCCCCTGGAGCTGTCCAGCAGCTCCCTGCTGAAGCTTCACAGACGAGCCACAAACCCAGACTGAGATCAAACTCTTCCCCCAGAGCCAGCAAATCCACAGCTCTTTCTCCTCTCATCCTCCCTTCTCCTCGTTACAGACAACGGAAGATGAAAACCAGGAGACAGTATGACATGGAAGTTACATTCTCAGACTCTGGGATTATAGAGATCTGGGTTTATATCCTGGCTGTGACAACTAAGAATTGTAGATTTTATATAGGTGACTTAAGCTCTCCAAGCCTCAGTTCCTCATCTGTAAGATGGGGATGATGGTAACAATGCCTGCATGGCTGGGCTCTTAGGAGTGTTAAATGGGAAAAGTGTCTGTAAAGCATATAGGAAGTACTCCATGAGTATTAGCTATTACCACAAACATTATCATAATCATCACTCTCATAGTGTGGGTCCCTCCAGAAACAGACCCCGAGACAAGGATCTGAGTGCTTTATCTGGGAAGTGATTCCAAGAGATACAAGTAGGGGAGTGGGGGCACGAGATAGGGAAGGAAAGTTAGATAATAAAATGATTGCTCTGAGCAACTGGAGCTGTACTCCACTGGGGAATGCTGGGGGCCAGCAGTGAACATTCATTTCAGAGCCATCCCACCCAGGGACAGGGAGCTGGGGGACTCATACAGCATCTACTACCTGTCATTGGTCATGTACTGCCTGCCCAGGTACCTTCCAGCTTTGCCTGCAGAACTTACGTAGTTCCTGGGATCAGCTCCTGGGACAGATTCACCAGGCTGGCCATTTTTCCCCAGCTGTGTGACTTTAGGTACATCACTGTCTCTCTTTGAGCCTTAACTTTCTAAATGCAGATGGGATTGCTGGTTGCTGAGAGGATTAAATATGGTAGCTTGTGCATGTAGCTTGGGAAATTGTGCTCACCCATGTAAGGCCCCCATCTTCCTTATGAGGATGACCCACTGAATCAAAGCTGCTTTTGTTGAAATATTCTCCACTGCCCTCTGTAATCCCAGGAAGATGACAACCCTCCCAACATGCCACCTTTCTGTGTGTCACTGAGGGCCTGACACCTGCCATGCTGGGTCCTGAGCAAGGGTGCCCATGACTCTAGGCTGTCTTGACCTTACATCCATGGTACGGCGCAGCAAGCTGAGCTGGGTGGTCATATGTGAACAAAGATATGACTTTGGGGTCAGGAGCCCTTACAGGCTACAGTGCAAACCACTGTCCTTGAGTCAGACCTACCTGGGTTCCCACGAAGCCCTGTGGCTCACAGGCTGTGGGGCCCATCAAGAGTCCTTCCCCCTTTCTGATCCTGGGTTGCCTTCCCCATAAAACAAGGTGGTACTGTGAGATGCATCTGCTCAACAAGCTTAGATGATTGAGTGTCATCCTAATTTCCCAATCCCCTCCCCTGAGTCTCATGAAAGGGTTCTCCCTAAGGTTCCAGGCTCATCACTATTAAGGATGCCAAAGTCACATGATCACATGTGGATCCCATGAGACAGGTCCTGTGAAAAAGCTTTATAAGTGTAGAGTGCTGTACTCATGTAAGAAATAATTATTACCTAAACTGGTGGCTATTAACTGGGCACATCTAACCATGTCACAACCATGTTCCCAGTTTGGGTTGTCACAACTGGAAAGAGGAGGAAGATACTACTGGCCTCTAGTGTTAGAGGTCAAGGATGTTGCTAAACACCTAAGTGCACAGAACAGACCTACAGCAAAGAATTATCTGGCCCCAAATGTCAATAGTGCTGAGGTTGAGAAACCCTGTTCTTACACTACTCTGGTTTGACAAAGCTGACCTTGGACAAATTTTAACCTCTCTGAGCCTCAGTTTCTTCACCTGTAAAATGAGGATAAGAATAATAGTCTTTCCCTCACAGGGCTGTGGTGAGATTTAAAAGAGATGACCCATGTAAACCTTCCTGCCCAGGGCTGTACAAACAGCCAGAAAATAGGAGGAACGGGAGGATCCCCTCCTCATCTCCTCACTTCAGTTCTGACTCTTCCCTGAGTGACTGCCCTCCCCTGGAACATCCAGGTGTGCATTGTCATGGAAACATTTCAGGGATGGTGCACTTAAGAGCTTGACTGGTATTTTTCTCCCCAAAATAACCCATCCTGTCAATCAAGTAACACTTAGAGAACTGGTTAGGCAAGTGAATTAGTTTACTGTTATTACTGTTGTGGGAGGCACCTGCCTGAAGAGTTTCCATTTTCCCCAGACAGGCAGCTAATGGAAATGCAACAGCAAGTAATTAATAATAGTGATGATGATAATGATGGTGGTGGTGGTGGTGATGATGATTACCATCTCTTATACCTTTACCCTGAGCCAGGTTATGTGACAGGTGGCTAACATGCACCATTAAGTACAACCTTGAGAGGTAAGAACTAGCAGTGTGCCCATTTTACAGACATGGATGCTGAGGCTCAGAGTGAGTTTTGGGCTTGTTTTGAGCCAAGTTCAGACACTAGACATGATGCTCTAACCATCAAGCCTTATTGCCTCTCAATAACCTTCAGTGGAAGATGTGGGAGAAGGTTCAGTTCCTTTTGTCCCTGGCCCCAGCACCCAAACCATCAGCTCCAGGCTCTCTTCTGGTGAGTTCTGAAGCTAGAAACTCTACCACCTGCCCATGGGGCTCATTTTTGAGCTTGGCTTCTTTTGGGACCAGACAATCTTGCCCCAAAGAAAGGCTCCTGCAGGACTCCAATGTCCAGTTGCTTTCCAAAGCCTAAGGCAGAATCACAGCTCAGTGCTGGCATGTCAAACCCTTTGATCCATCCCAGAACAATGGCACAGTGTAGTCTCCAATACACATAGCTCCTCTTGTCTTCCGACAAACAATCCCTACCATGGGCAGGGGTAATGGAAAGAACACTGGCTATAGGGCCACTGACCTGGGTGTAGATCCTACCCTTGTTAGTTCCGAGTCCTGTGACCTCAGACATCCTATCTACCCTTCTTGAGCCTCAGTTTACCGCCCTCTAAATAAAGGTAGGGACTTAACAAACATGGGTTTGACCTGGATTAGGGTGTGGGGTGCTGAGTGCTCTCAGTACTAGTGTACCACTGCAGGTTAGTTAGGGTCCATCAAGAGCCCCTGGGGACTCACACTTTGGAGCAGCTGCCTGTGGCTAAGGGGACTGATGACTGTGCCCTGGATTCCTCATTGAATTTCTGCTGTTGATTCATGAGGATGGCACGCCACCTTGTGGCAAGAGTCCTCCAGTGAGCCAGTCGGTAGGTGAGGTACACTGTCTTTTCAAGCCTCAGAACCTGGGGGAGGAGGAAATGGCCTACCTCCAGGTTGGCTGGCAGAGAGGAAGCCAAGAACAAGCTCCATGCCACTGGATGGTTGGGCCAGAGTAAGTTACATTTAATTAATTCTTTCCCTCATCCATTCATTCATTTGGCCCAGCTGGCCCCTTCTCATTCTTTGGGACCTGCCCCCCTACCCACCTCCCATGCCCCATCCTGCACCCCATCACCTGCCTTCATCGCTTCCTCTTCTTCATTAATGCTCACCTAGCCCCCTGGACAGCATTATTTTCCCTCATAGCACTCATCCGCCCCATCAAGTTTATAATTCTCAAACCATTAAAACACGATTCTTTTAAAATTGATCGGGAGTACATGTCAAAGTCTCATTTAATTCATGAATGAGAGGCTATGCAGGATGACAGAGCTAGTTCAAAAGTGAATACAAAAAAAACCCCAAGGATTTGTACAGTAAGTGGGAATATGATGAGATGAAATCACCGTGTTAGACACAAACTTAGTTAATGACCCACAGGACAAAAACACTGTAACCCTTGGGGTTCTCTCCCTACTGGGCAGAAGAGACAATCATGGCACCGTTGAGTTTTACATTATTATAAAATGCTGGCACCTGCTCAGTCATCTGCGCAGGTACACTCTCACAGGTGGTGTAGTGTACAGTCACCTTTTTACCTTACTTTTGGTTTTGGCATCAATGTTTTTTGCGTGACAGATGGTATGTGTTTATTTATGTTTCTCACCTGTTGCCTTGTCGGGTATGTAGATTCTTTGAGGGCAGGGATGCAAGATGTCTTGCTACCTGCTGCCTTCCCAGGGAACCTAGTCCAAGTGCCCGATGTTTCCCGAGGCTGCCCTAAGAAATTACCACAAACTGTGCAGCTGAAAACAACGGAAGTTTATTCTCTCAGTTCTGGAGACCAGAGGTCCAAAATCAAGGTGCTGGCAGGGCCACATTTCCTCTGAAGGCTCTGCTTCTTCCTGCCTCTTCCAGCTTCTGGTGGCTCCAAGCATTCCTTGGCTTGTGGCCACATCACTCTAGCACGTTTCTGTCATCATGATGCCATCTTCTCTGGGTCTCAAATCTCCCCCTCCTTTCTCTTAAAAAAGATACCTGTCTTTGGATTTAGGGCCCACCCTAAATCTAGGATGACTTCATGTCAAGACCCTTAACTTAATTACATCTACAATGACCCTTTTCCCAAATTAAATCCCATTGTAGATTCTGAGGGCTAGGATGTAGACATATATTCAACCCAGTGCAGTTTCAGAAAGCTCTGGGAAACAGTTGTCTTCTGTTTCTCAGGAATGATTGAAATTGTCTTGAATTCTAAATAGTAGAATGATGCAGACCCTGGCTCGTGGGGTCCACCACATTGTGGATGAGATACGAGAAATTCACATGGACTACTGAGTCCTATGGAGGAAAAGGGACAGCATGGTTTTTCTCTCAAGGGGAGAAAAAACCGCGGCCTCCGCCATGACAAAGCTTTATTCTTTTCTGCGCACTTTACATGATGGTCCTCATTTACTATGCCTAGGTTCACTTTAGGTGGTTACCTTGTACAGAAAACAAAGGAGCGAATGCTACTAATCACATCACAGAAGAAGGATATTAGCAAATGAAAAGGGAAAAGTGGTTCAACCGGTTACACTCCATACTGGGGAGTTTTAGCATGGATTTTAGGAAGTTACAGTAAGCATTTGCTGTCTCAATTCAGGGTGAGGGAGTTTTAGCAAAAGCAAATCTCAAAGTGGCCTAGGTACATTGCAGGCCTGATTCCCCACTGGAGAACCTATCTATGGGCGTGGGCCCTGTACATCTCTGAGTGGGAGCTGGGCCCATGCCATGCAGAATGGTCTCCTACAGTAGAAGACAAGAAACCTGGGTTTCACTGGGGAAACATCTTCCCAGATAAAGGTGTCAGCAGATTTGCTCTCTGTTGAGAGCCTGCTTCTTGGCTCATAGACAGCAGTCTTCTCATTATGACCTCACTTGGTGGAAGTGTGAACTAGCTCTCTGGGGCCTCTTTTATAAGAGCACTAATCCCAATCCTGAGGGCTCCCCCCTTATGACCCAATCACTTCCCAAAGGCCATGGGCATGGCCCTCCTAGATGCCTGAGGACAGGGCAGGTGGATCCCCTTTCCTCTTCACCTATTCCCTCCCCATCTGAAGGGACTTGGGGAGAGACATAGGCAGGGGAGGGGGCTGGTGTCTCTTCTTATAGGGGCACTAATCCTTTTGGATCAGAGCCCCACACTTATAACCTCATTTATCCTTATTTCCTTAGAAACCCCATCTCTAAATATAGCCACACTGGAGTTAGCGCTTCAACATATGACTTTTTGAGGACACACAACATTCAGTTGATAACAGTGGGAAAATGAGAGAAGTCTCTGGTCAATGTCCAGTGAAGAGCTGAGGCCCTCAGACCAGTAGCCAGTGAGGAGCTGAAGCCTGCTTCACAAACATGCAGGAGCTTAGAAGTGGATCCTTCCTCAGCCAAACCTTCAGATGCGACCACAGCCCCTGCCGACACCCTAACTACAACCTGTAAGAAAGCTTGAGAGGCACCTAAGCCCACATTCCTGACCCATAGAAGTGGTGAGAGAATAAATGTTGTTTCCAGCCTCTCAGTTTGGGGATACAGTAGTCCATCCTTATCCTTAGTTTCACTTTCTATAGTTTCAATTACCTGTGGTCAAGGCAGTCTGAAAATATTGAATAGAAAATTCCAGAAATAAGCAATTCATAAATTTTAAATTGTGTGCTGTTCTGAGTAGCATGATGAAATCTTGCACCATCCTGCTCTGTCCCATCCAGAAGGTGAATTGCCCCTTTGCCAGCGTTTCCACACTGTAGATACTCCCCACCAATGAGTTATTTAGGATTGATTGTTGCCTGTCACATCACGGTGTTTGTGCTCAAGTCACCCTTAGTTTACTTAATGGTCCTGGAGCTCAGGAGCAGTGATGCCAACAACTCGAACATGCCGATGAGAAGCTGTAAAAGTGCTTCTTTCCCTAAGTGAAAAGGTGAGTGTAGTACAAAAAGATATTTTGAGAGACACCACATAAATATCACTGTTATTAGAGTGCATCTTTATAATTGTTTTGTTTTATTATTGATTTTTCTTGTTCCTTTTTACTGTGCCTAACTTATTAATTAAACTTTATCACAGGCATATATGTATAGGAAAAACATAGTATACACAGGGTTTGGTACTGTTTGTTGTTTCAGGCATTCACTGGGGGCCTTGGAATGTGTCCCCACAGGTATGGGGGGACTACTTTATTTTGTTATATAACTAATACAATCTCTTTCCTCAGTGCCCTACAGGGAGCCTTACTTATATGAGAGTTCTCTAGCCACTGGAAAGAGACTCAGCAGTCATCCCTTCCCCCACCTCATTACAGCTGGATTTCTGCACACTTTCATCTTGCTGCTATGCCCATCAGTGCTCTCTCTAGAAAAAGTAATGGGCTAGAAACATCGACAACATTTATGGTGAAACTTCAGCCTTCAGTACAGGCTGTAGCTACTTTCTCCTCAAGGGCTTGGACATGGCCAGTTCTCTACCAGGAAAACTAGACAGCATGGAGCTTTCATGGGTCTGGAGTCCTCTTGCTCTGCCCTGTTTGGATCTCCCTGAAGGAGCATCAGACACAGGGTCTTAAAGCCCAGCCTCACCTAGGGGATGATCTGCTCTCCACACAGGGAGATGAGACTGTTTCTCTAAGTCTTTTTAGAGCCTTTGGGTCAAAATTGATGTTATTTCCCCATATTGGCTATTGAGCCACAGTCTAAATGCTTGGTTTGACCCACTTGCTTTCAAATGCATCTCATGGTAGAGGTAGTGTTTAGGGTGGGGTATGTGAATGTGTGTGAACCTAATTTTGTTTTCTCTTTATTTTCAGTGAAAATGAAAACCATAAAAATAACCCACACTGGATGTCACCCTCAGATGGTTGTAAAAATAAAATACATGTATACGGTACAAAGGGCAAAGGTGTCTTACCACCCCCTTTCCCCAGTCCAATGCCCCTGGATCGACCTAGGCTTAACAGTGCAGTGGAACTTTCTGTGTAGACACACATCCCTTAGAGCTGCCATTTATAAGCTGTGCCATGTGGGGGAACTACTCGGACTGGTGGACAGCCTGATGGGCGAGTGTGTGGACCCCAGAGCCAGACTGCTGGGGTTCAGATCCTATGTCCATCCCTTACCACCTATATGGCCTGGGGAGAATTATCTGGCCTGCCCTCATGCCTTAGTTTACCCAACCATAAAATGAGGTCAGTACTACATTCTTGTGTGTGTTGGAGGATTTAGTGAACTAACACATGTAAAATTATCTGGAAGGGTTGGCTGTTGCCATCTTGATTTTCCAGGATCTCCACAGAGTATTCTGCTGGAGCCTGGCTCCAAATTTCTCTCCTGGAGCCACCTAGGTGGCTCCTCCCTGCCCAGATATTAGGTTTAGGAGCTGGTGCTGATGTGCTGTGATCCTGTATCCTAGTCCCTGTTCTACTCTTATCACCCAGTGGCTTGAGCCTTGGAATTGACAGGGAAGCGGGTTTAGTTCACTCAGTTCTCATTAATTAAGTCTTTACTACATAGGGCAACTCAAAAATAAACTTAGGTTTTAATCATTATAAGTCTTCCACTTAAAATCACCATGTCCTACCCATGGGAAACCAATCTGAGACCCACTTTGGGCATCAATAGTGATCAATTTTTCTATTAATTTATTTGTACACTGCATTTGAGCTAGCTTTATTTCCAGTGGCCTTCAATCACTGATGGTGGTATTATTTCTTCCTTCACTTCCCTACCCTTTCCATTCATCCCATCGATGTTTAGCTACCAACACAGAAATCTTATTCACTGAATGCAGATGGTCCGACAGGGAGGAGTGCCCATGTGAGAACAGACAGCGGGGCTGTCCCCAAGAGTGCAGGCACTTCTTGTCACCCAAACCTATGGTCCAGTGCTAGCCCTGCCCACTAACTTTTGGTGTAGCATGGTCCTTTGTGGCTTTGACAAGGTTAAAATTCATAAAACCATCAGGTTGATTTCTCAGTCTGTTGGTAGAGAGAACATAACATCACTTAATAGTTACAGATTTGAAAATCACCAGTTGGCCACCCATTGTTGCTGGGCAGAATCACTAACCAATGCTGAAAAGAAGCAAACCCTGTGGACACCCCATTTGGGGCACTGCGCTGAGTTGCTGTGTGAGAAACAGCATAATCTGGAAGGTCTCCCAGGTTCAAGGTGGGATCCAGGGTTGAATCCCCTGTCTGCTGCCAACATGGGAGGCATTACTGTTTGCTCGGCACAGAAGTGGGTTTGAACTAGCAATCTCACTCCCGAGATGCAGTAGGTGTCAATCTAATACCACACTCACCTGGCTTTCTAGAAGGATATAAGACAGGAAACACCACACATACAGTGGCACCACCCCATTGGGAGGACCAGCACCCTGCACAGAGCTACTCTGCCCCTGAATCCACTGGGGACATGTTTGGTTGCTGCAGCTAAGGGCTAAGGTATGGGTGGGTCAATTTGATGCACAGATGGGACAAGCTGGGTTTCCTACCAATATTTTACATCAGAGCCATGTAGGGCCAGGGTCTGCCACCATCTCATGGCTCCGGGCCAAGGTCAGACCACACACAAGGCGCTCACCACCGATGGGGCAGACCCAGCAGCCCACATCTACCTTCAGTCTGTACAAAGAACTTGGCCTCATGGGTTGAGCCCAGGCAGCCCGTTCCCCCTCCCAGCAGCCCTCAGGGAGTCTTGTTGAATATGGGGTCAGTGGGGCAGAGGATGCCTTGCCTATTCCTCTCAGGGGCTCCCAGATCCCCCAAAGTAACCCTGGGGTATAATGGAGCTTGGAATTTAAGGCAGGCTGTTCAACACGACTTTTCCTCATTTGCTCTTCACCCAGCTATTGCCATAGGATAGGACACAAAGGGAATCCATTTTATTTACAGAGGTAGGTGGCATTTGCTCAAAATGATTTCTCTAGCAAGTGACAATCAAGCCTGAGGAACCACGCAGGCCACAGTCTACAAGTTGAAAATGCTTCCAAACCAAAAAACTCTATTAGGGTATCTGCAATCTATTGAAAATGTCCCATCTTACATGAATTAGCTAGTATAATCTTCACAATAACTCTGTGAAGAGCAGTCTCACCATTTCACAGATGAGGAAGCTGAGGCTCAGAGAGACTAGGTCATGGGTCCAAAGTCATCTAGGTGGTTTGTGGGAGTCAAAATTTGAACTCAGGTCCGCCCAACCCAAGTTTATGCTCTTAACCAGGAATCACAGCCTCGCTCTTAACACTGTGGCTGCATGTGCCAGCAGCACCAGTGTCACCCGGGAGCTTGTTAAGTTGCAGCATTGAGCTCCCACCAGGACGGAGTCAGAATCTCCAATTTGGTGAGACCCAAGGTGACTTGCATGCACTGTCATTTGAGAAGGGGTGGGGGTGTTGCTATTTGTTGGGTTTACCACACCTTTCCTGTGCAGGCTTGAACAGCCAAGGCCCCCTCCTGGGCCATATATTTTTCTGAAAATGTTCGAAAGTGTCATAAAAAAGAAATGAATCCAATGGCTTGGGTTAACTCCCCAGAAGAACATCTCACTGGTTTGACGATTTTGAGATATCGCAGCTAAACAAGCACTTATAGAGGCTCAAGCAAAGCCATAAAACACAGTGAGAAGGGTGCATTTCTCACTCTGAGAAGAATCTGACAATGCTGTGAATTACAGTGGGTCAAGATTATTTCCAGTCTCCACTTAGAGGAAGCTTTCAGGCCGAGTGGCTTAGATATAAAAGCATTCGCCTTAATGCTCCAGGTGAAAGACATGACAACTCTGTTGCTTGGTGCCAATTACATTTATGGACTTGTCCCCAGGAGTGCTAGGAAAATGTCGCCGTTAGTGCTGACATATTGGCAGTGGTAGGCTCTTTAGTGGGGTTCTCTTTGGAAGACTCATTATTAATATATCCCATCACATTCTGTGACTCTGTCCATCATGGCAACTCTATCAGGGATGCTTTTTGTGTAGGAACCTTGGAAAACAGGAGTAGCTCAAAGGCTATACTTGTGAAACCACTGTGCATACAAGCCTCCTGGGGTCCTGTTCAAACACAGATTCAACTCAGGTCTGGGCGGGGGGTGCTGCTGCCCTAACAAACTCCCAGGTGATGCCACTGCCACTGCTGCTGGTGGAATGGGCATGGGTGTTGGTAACACATGGGTACGGGCTCTGAGCTTGACTCTGCCACTTGGCAGCTGTGTGATGTTGAGCAAGTTGCTTAACCTCTGTGAACTTTAGATTTCTCAGTGTGGGGATCACTTCTGCCTTTTAGGGCCTTTATGAAATTTAGGGCTAATGTGTGTAGATTTTCTTCCCAGTCCCAGAGGAAAGGAGTGAGATACATTCTCTTGTATCACCTTCACTGCAGGTTCAGCTGAGACTCATTTTTCTTCCCTAAAGTAGCCAATTCTCTTATTCCAGGTCCAGGTTTCTTAGCCTCAGCACTACTAACATTTGGGGCTGGATCACTCAGCTGTGCAGGGAGCTGTCCTGTGCATTGTAGGATGTTTAGCAGCACCCCTGTTCATTAGCACCACATCTCTGACTTATTAGCCAAAAATATTTGCAAACATGGCCAAATGCCCCTGGAGCCTGAACCTGGAAAACACCGTTCCAGCAGTAATTCATATTAGTGTTTCATTCAACATGTGCCAAATACCTAGTCTGGGCCAGATCATATTGTTATTAAGACAAACAAGGGCTTTGACCTCATGGAGACTTTATCCTCTTGGAGTCTCAGTCTTCTCAACTGTTAAACGGGTATAGCCAGGCTGCTGACCTAGAGTTGCTAGGGAGATGAAATAAGACTTGCAAATGCCTGGCCCTAGGGTCCAGGCAAGTCAGTGGCAGCAGGTATGATGAGCCTCGTAAAGGAATGTGGGTGCTTGGGGAGGGGTGAGTGTAGGCAGGGACAGCTGGAGCTAAAGTGGTGGAGAGAAGCCTGGAGGTCTGGGCTATGCTGGGCAGGCGGGGAGAGGCCATGCTGGGCCCCTGGAGGAAAGTGCACAGGAGAAGCAAGCCAGGGGAAAGGGTGCTGCAGGGAGAACCAAGGGCAGTGGGATGATGGCATTCAAACTGGAAAGGAGAGGAGGGAGAGACAGCGGAAGAGAGCCACAGAGTGACAGGGAGGGATGGAAATAGGAGAGGCACAAACAGAGAAAAAGACAAGACAAATAGACACATGCATTTTGGTTATAAAGGATTAAAACAGAAAACAAAGGCCACCTGCCAGGAGAGTACAGTGCAACCTAGCTCCTGCCTCCTCCTCCTCCAGGGCCCTCTGCACAGGGACAGGGACAGAGCACCAGCAGCGCAACCATGGTGGAAATGAGGCTTCAGTGTCTCAATTTTCATGGTGTTATTACAGTAATTGTGGTGACAATATTTATAAGAAGTTAGCAGAGGGGACCATTAAAGACTATTGGCGCAGCCCTGGGTCTCCTGACCCAAGCAAAGTGCAAATGGAATCAAGTGGAGATTATTTGCCCAACCTGACTGAGCAGCTCTCGGAAACATCCTGCAACACATTCCAAGTCAGCAGCACGAAAACACGACCAAATGGACTTCCATCCCAGAGCAATAATGTTCTCTGGCTGCTACTGAGAGGCAGCAGCTGACTCCAAAAAACTGTCTTGGATCATATAAGGTCATGTTTGCTACATTTAAAAAATGGTAACATCTCAAGCACATCACACTGTGAGCTTCTGATTTTATTAGAACCTATCAGAAGAACAGACTGCAGATGTGATGGTCACATTACTGGTTCCACAAAGATCTTCCACAGCTCCTGCAGCAAAGAGAGAAAGGAGAGATGTCCCAGATGCACAAAGAGGTGTCACAATTTCATAAGGGGATGTAATTAGCAAAGAACAAACACGTGAGCCAGGGGCAGCATGCAAACTACTGCAGGAACGGGGCACTCCGGGCTGTTCTTTCTGCTTCACTGTTGAAGGGAAGCTGGATGGGTAAGGCCCAGCGTGCATCCAGAAGGCATCAGGGTGCCACAGGATCAAAATGGACCAGAGAATGGCAGCAAGTTGACACAATTTTTCCATTCAGGGAGGTCTTTAGTGCCATGTACCACAGCTGCCGAATTTAGCAGCAGTTTATTTTCTTGGCCACAGGTGAGAAGGTACAATCACACGCTAGGTTCTTGGTGGAAACTTCACATCCTCTGTTAACCTGTCTACCGGGAAGCTGACAAGCAGCAAGGTGCTGGGCAGGGAAGCTGCCCAGCGGCAGCACAGCAATAAATGGAAGCAGAAAGTTGGACAGGGAAGAAGACTGATAGGGTTCATTTGAAATAAGGTGTTGGGGAAAAGCTCTATGAATTGTCTGGACCCCAGAAAGATGAAGTGGATCCTTGAGCAAATCAGGTCTTACACATCGCTGGAGGCAAAAACGACACAACTGAGCTGTCCTACTTTGAGCACATCTTGATGGGCAGGGCTCTTTGGAAAAGACAGTAATTCTGGGAAAAACAGAAGGCAGCAGGAAGAGAAGGGACAGATATGAGATGGACTGACTCCATAAAAGAAGTCATAGGCATATGCCAATGAGGACAGGGCACCGTGGACATCATGCATTCATAGGGTCACCGGGAGTCAAAGCCGACTCAACAGCATGCGAACACACACACCTCCTTGCAACGGCAGCCACACAAGTGCTATGCTGTGCTTGCTTCGGGAGCAGGGGTGTGAGAGAGAGGACCCTGTGTTAGCCTCCTCCTCCCCTTTCCTCCTTAGAGCCGGGCCCAGGTCTCCCCCACTCAGAGAAAGGGAGGCCACAGCCAAAAGGTAAAGAGTATAAAAGACATAAATTCTGGGGCTTTGGACTTCTGTGAATCCAGCTCCTGTTAATGTTACAGAATTTTCAACAGTAATTTTGACTTTTCAAATTTTCTCCAAGGGCTAGGTTTAAAATAGCACTTGGACGTCATGTTGTGCCCTGGGTGAGTGACCTGCTGTGGTAGTAACTGAGACAGTGATGAAAAGGGCTTAGCATGACACCTGGCATAGGTATAGTTATTAGGATAACGTAAGAGGTGGAATACAGCAGGATCCCACTGAGCAGGGTCAGGAGGGTCACTGGTGCCTAGTCTGAAAGGCCCGCACCTTTCCTTGAAGATTTGACCACCAGCACCAGAAGTCCCTGCATCAAGATCTTCAACCCAACCAAGTGCCCCTCACTGACTTCCTGCTCCCCAAACAACCTTCCACCCTTGGGCCTGCTTCCTCTGGTGTCTCAACTGCCCACAGGGAAAGAATGTGCTACAAAGTTGGTAATTCACCTGGCAGGCCCACCCCTGGACATGTGAGATACCACCATAGGCTTCACTAAAGAGAGCACTTTGCCCAACTCAACAGTGTCATGCCAGGGCAACAGTGGCCCCAAGGCAGGTGGCCTCACCTACCAGCTGCTGGATGCGCTCATACACGAGGTACTGTGGGAAGGAGGCTTCCACTGGCTCCACCGTAAAGCGCAGCTGGCCATCCCTGTGCTTCTCCAGCTGGTGCAGGGAGGAATGGAAGTGGTCATAGGCTTCACACGTGACGTCTAGGTGACTCAGAGTGAAGTTCAGCCTGCAAACAAGTGGCCAGCATTCTGCCCATCACCACGGGGAAGGTCTGATCGTTCTCTGACAACTTGCCTTCCTGCTGCCTCTGGTCTCACACATGCTGTGGAGTTTTCACTGGGTGCTGAGCCTCTAGGTGCACTGCCCCCCTGAATCTGTAGGACAGCCTGGAAGGTGGACGTGGCTACCACCTCCATCTCACAGATGTGGAAACCGAGCCTCGGAGAGGTGAAGTCAGGTGCCCAAGGCAACACCACTGCCCCAAGGAGCTACCATTGGTGCAAGAAGTGGACACAGATCAACACCTGAGGCCAGGGCTCCATGTGCGCGTCTGCTGACCCCACTGCCGGCATCCAGCACAGATCTGGGCATGGCTTGTTCATGACTCTTTGTATGATGAATGGCTAGAGGGCAGTGGCAGAGAGAGGTGCAGAGGCTTGTGAGAACCTGGCGGGAGGAGAGAATGCTGTTGGGAAGCTGGTGGGGTTGGGGAGGTTTCAGAGGGCAATTTCAGAACCGAGTCCTCACACAGCATCTCCAGTGGGGCCACTCACACCTTCCCATACCTTGGTGGGTGACACGAGTAATGTGAAATTTGAACTCTTTGCCTCTTTCCCTTTTCTTCTCAAAATCTTTCATTATGAAAAATATCAGATATAAAAAGAGCAAGAACAGTATAATGAACTGCCTAGCTTCAGCCACTGTCAACTCACAGCCACTGTCACCTCTGTCCACTTTGACCACTAGATTAAAAAGCAAATGCCAGACATCACAGTTATTTCTTCCATACATACATCTGTGTGTATTTGAAGGCTCTTTTTGCCTAAAACATATTCAATGATAATTCCTTACCATTAACTATCTCGTCAGTATGCAACTTTCCCTGACCGTCTCAATGTTTTCCTTCCTGGTCTATAAAACTAGAACTCAGGCGAGGTTCACGCGTTGCTAATGGGGCTCATGTGGGCTCTGCAGGAGGTCCTACAGCAGGGCTGTCAAACTCATTGTCACCAGGGGCCACATCAGCCTCCCGGTTGCCTTCCAAGGGCCGAATGTAATTTTAGGACTGTATAAATGTAACTACTCCTTGAGTAGGGGCAAGGAGCTCGGCACTGCTGCTGGGTAGAAACAAGGTGCAGGGTCGGATAAAACAAGGTGGAGGGCTGATTCGGCTGTGGGCCTTGTGTTTGCCACCTGTGTCCTAGACACTATCGATATAAACAAGTGGGTGGCTTTGTACAGAGCTGTGATCGCTTCCACAGGCTGAATTTCTAGATGCTGAGTTGCTGGGTCAATAATTCTGCTCGGTTTTATGGCTTTTGATACATATTCCAAACTGCCTTCAGAAAAGCTAGAGAAAATTGTGCACGGAGTGTCTGGCACTGCATCTATTACAAGATGAACACTCCATCAGTAGGAGCCTGAATGTCTTAGGATATTCAAGCAGAAACATCCTGAGAGGGGCTGTGTCTGTAGCAGGGAGACCTGGGGGACCCAAGGAGACAGAGGGCATCCCAGAGGAAACGGTCAGAAAAAGGAGAGGCCCTTGACAGACTATGGTGCCCACGTGGCTCTGCTCTGGTGCATGGCCTGCATGCAAGTCCTTGGCCACTCACTGACTACCTGTGGGCCAGAAGGTTCCCTCACGTCCCCTGGACTTCTCTTCATCTGAAAAAAGGTAACGGCAGTGCCCACGCATGCGGGGTGGGTGGGTGGGTATGTGGATTAAATGGAATGCAAAGGACATACAACAGGTGTCCTGACAGACCGTGTGACACTGCCCCGACACGTGTAGAGGTGAGAGCCTGGCTCTCGGGAATGCCGGCACGGTCCCCCCATGGAGCTCACCTCTTCTCCACAGAGAGGATGGCTGTGCAGGCATTTTTCAGCTTGTGAGCGAGCCGGAAGAGCGTTTTAAACAGAGCATCGGTTAAGTCATCGTCATAAAACACTGTGGGGGAGAAAAAAGGCACAAAGGGAAAACATACAGATAGCAGAGAAATCTATTCCTCAGAGGACCCCATGGGCACTGTGGACTGAACCCTTACAAACATGGCAGCAACAGCCCTCGGAATGACACTGCCCGTGGATGTGCAGGACATCCTGGAAAGATGCTTCTAACATGCGGAGAACTACGCAGTGGCGGGGACGCTGCACTTGGCTATACGTGGTGATGACACTAGCGGTGAGGGGACGGCGTTCTTACCTTCGGCCGCAAGCATTATGGTGGTGTGGTTGTACAGGTCGGAGATGTCTTCTTCTGACCAGCTGAAGGGGACTTCAGGATCTGTGAAGAAGGAAAAAACTATGTTCCGTGCTCCCTCCTTTCTCTGTGGGCCACCAGTTCTCACTGGGAGACTGACTGAAAGAGGCTTCAGAAGAAATGAGGTTGGGCTGCTTGGTGTGGTGGGCACTGCCAGGCAGCCCCAAACCCCAGGGCCCAGTTTCAGGGACAGGGCTGCCCCTGCAGAGACCCACAGTGAAAGAGGTGCCCTTTCTGCTAGAGGGCAGCCGCAGTCAGTGAGGGGCAGGCAGGTTTTGATCTCACCCTTTGCCTTTCTAGTAGCCTGTGCAGAACATGATCTGTACCTGTGTCCATGGCTCCTGACCCCTGACCAATCTGGGTTTTAGGTTCCATACTAAAATGGTTTCCTCAGAGGATGGCTGGGGAGGTGACAGGACCTAAGATATGCTACATGGTTGGTAGGTGACAGGAATTCAACAAGCAATGATCTTCCCCACCTGATGTCTTACATGGAAAAGAAGTTTTCATGCAGAGAGAGAGCAGGTATACAGGTGTGAAATAGTTTGTATAAGGAATTTAGAAAACCCTCACCCAGGATCCTACAGCCATGTGGACCCTCCCTGCTGTGGGCAGAGGGCAGGGCATCAAGTGCAGGTGGTTGCCTGGCACCACTGTTTGCAGAGAAGTGGTCCAAGCCCTGGTATCTGAGACTTGAGTTCACACCCTGACCCTGCCAACTACCAGCTGCATAGCCCTGGGCAGGCATTTACCCCGAGCATCAGTGTTTACTCATCATTCAAGGATTATTGTAGCTACTGTACAGTGACACTGTGAGGTCTGAATAACATGAATGCAAGTTTCCGGCATGCAGCAGGTGCCCAAGAATGACACCTGTCACTTTCAGCTGATGGAGACAATTTGCTGTGAGCTGTGGACTGTGCCAGCAGCTGGGACTCTGCTGTCAGTCAAGGCCACAGGGCGAATGGCCTTGAGATATTACCAGGAACCACCTAATCAAATGGGATGTGAGAGGAAGACACGTACCTGTGCAAAGGTTGTCTTTCAGCCAGTCCAGTTCTCTGACCTTAACTACACTGCCTGTAAAATATAAACAAACAACTTCCCAAACTCTACAATCAGGAAAAAAGAGAAACTTCACACCGTAGACTGAAATCCATCCGTCCATCCATCATCCATCCTCTCACCCTTCTGTTATCATCCCTCACTCCTTCCTATCCATCCATCTTCCCATTCTCCCCACTCATCCATATATATCCTGTCTTCTACCCAACCAACCATCCATCCATCCAGCATTTTTTGAGTGCTAAGTATTAGGTCCTATGTCAGACACAAGGAATACAAAGATTTATGAAACGCGCCCATCCTTGGGCACCACAGCTGAGAGACTGGCAAGTTAGCAGACACAGACAAGGCAGTTTGGTCATGGCAATGTTAAAGGGGTGTGTCAGGTGTGTGGGCGAGAGAGGAGCTAGTGTCAGATGGGGGTGGGCGGTATCAGGAAAGGCTCAGAGGAGGAGATTCACACCTGCTTCTTCCTTCCTGTCCTTCCTGACTGATTCCTACACACTGGACATTCAACAAACACCACAGTGGTCGGGCTCACAGACAGGGCCCCTGCCCTCATTGGGCCTATGGTCCAATGGGATGGCAGACACCAATGAACCAGTCACATAAACAAATTTCAAATACAGTGGCTCAAGGTGTCATGAGTGTCTGTTTACAGGGCTGTGACCATATCTAGAGTTCTGGAGACCTAAGCATAATCAGGAACCAATAGGAGGAAGGGGGAGATAAGACCATTCCAGGCAGAGGGAACAGCAACGACACGGGACCCAAGGGAAGGGGAACCTCCAAGGCCAGGATGGCTGGAGTGGAGGAACCACTTGTGTGAGGGGCTACAGACAGGCAGGGCCAGACCCTGAAGGATCTCAGACAAGCAAAGGAATTCAGTCTGTGCTTGGAGAGCAATGGAAAATCTCTCAAAAAGTCTGGTAGCTGGAATGACCTGATCTGAATGTGGAGAAGTGCCCCAGGCTGCCCAGAGGAGGAAGGTCTTCACAGGCAGTCCAGTGAGGAGCTGGCTGCTGGCATATAGTGCATAAGCTTATTTCTACAGGTGGTGCAGAACCTGAAGATCGAGCAGTTGGTGGGACAGGGGAGGCATTCCAGACAGAGGGAAGAGCATGTGAAATGAGTCCTTGGCTCACTGGATGCAGGGCTGGTGCAGGACTGTTAGGAGAGGAGGCAGGAAAAGCAGGCAGGGGCTGGACCAGAGGTTTGGGAGTTAGAGGAAGAGCTTGGACTTCACCCCTTGAAGGGGACAGGCTTACATCTAGAGAGGTCACTCTGGATGTTATGTGGAGGACAGCCTGGTCAGATAGGGAGCTGGGTGATTTGGGCAGGGGGCCAATGCGATGTCCAGGAGGGAGAGGGCTGAGGTAGGATATGGCGGTGGGTATGGGAAGGGGAGATGATGCCAGGAGAGAATCATGTAGGATCTGAAGCTCTGAGAAGCTAAGACTATATCTGCTCCCTGCATTCACCTTGGTGTAGAGGGAAGCAGGGGGAACCCCATCTTTCAGGGTTACGATCCTGGGTATTTGTCCCACTTGCCAAAGATACCTCCCTCCCAGGTGGAAGACCTGCTGGGCCTCACCTCCAGAGGCAGTCAGGTGGCTGTTGAGGGCAATATTTTGCTGGCACGTGGCTAAGAGATCTGCACCGACATCTGAAATGACAGAAGGGTGTGACATAAAGCACCAGCCATTATGACACCTTCATCTCTGAATTTTTGCCTGGAGAGAACTGGTATCAACTGTATGATGACAGAAATGTGCAAAACATTCACCTGAAGGCTCTTTCTAATAAACTTTTCTTTAAATAAGAGATGATCATCCTAGTGGAGACACTATGCATGCCAGAGGGAAGGACAAGAGCTCCCGTTTTCTACATTTTGTGAGCTCATGAACCTGCATGGCACTTCTCCCAATCCACCCCAAGTGTTTCTAACAACCCCGTGACCTGGTATCATGGTTCCCATCTCACAGAGGAAGAGACTCAAGGAAAGTCATGTAACTGCTAAGAGCAAGGGCTGGGATCTCAACCCAGGTTACCTCTGACTCCAAATCTAGGCCCACTCTTTGACACTGTGGAAAAGTGACCAGAGTTAGAAGGGTGTTTGGCTGTGATTAATGGATATGCAGAGCAGATTCAAACAGGCTGCAGGCACGCTTTCCTGTGCATGAGTCACTGTCACTGCCAACTGCAACTTCCCCCAGCCACCTGCTACTCTGACCAGGTGGGGAGTCCTATCATTTCAGCAGAACTGAGTTGCAGTGCAGTGAATCCTTGCTGTAGAGGGTGAGGGGACAGTGATTTTCCAAAAAATTAATTTTTAATTAAGAGATTATGTGTGGAAGGTACAGAAAAGTCTTGTTAATGACACCTGCCTGTCCACTGTGGCTGTGATGTCCCCATCCCACCTGCTGTCTCATCCCAGGGACCATGAGGAGCCTGGTAAAGAGGGACAGCTCCCTGCTCACAAGTGGACACACCTGTCCCTTCTCCTGCGCCACTGGGTAAAGAGAATATTGATGGTGTGTGCCTGACAGCACATGACTAATTCAGAAGTTTTTAAGCCTCTACAATAGTTCTGCCAAAACAGATCTTGCGTGGGCTTCTAACATATGAAACAACTGAGAGTGGCAGCTCTGGCTGAGTGGAGGTGGGAGTCGTGGAGCCCTGGGGCTGTTCCCCACCCCTTATCGCATATGACCTTAGCCTCAGTCTATCCATTTGGACAAAGGGATGGTAACATGCTCCCTTGCAACTGCCCAGGGTCACTGTGAAGTTATGAGCAGGTACTGATGTACATGAAAGGCTTTGCTAACTGTAACGTGCCATCCAAGTGTGTGCTTTCTTCTTTGTGTTCTCAGGGACAAGACAACTTAATTTCATCCTGCTATTAGGCACTAGGCATAGAACACAGCTCTTGGGTGTTGCACTGTGGTTTGTCTCTGAGAAGGGCTCACTGGCAACCTATATGAAATTGTAGTGTCAAACAGGGTGGTTGCCTGCAGGGTCCTGACAGTGGTTAACTCATGCTATCTGAAAAGTACGCCTGAAGCACAGGGGATCCTTGGCTTCCTCTTTCCTATCTGAGGAGCAGCCCAGGAAAATGTGAACTAAGAATCAATGAAATGCAACCCCCCTCAGCAGATACCATTTTTGACAAGTACACATTAAAGATTTAAAACATAATATTAATACTTCCCTAATGAGATAATACTCTCGTAAACTGTTAACACTCTTCCTATAACAGCACATTGGGAAGTTTGGAGTTTAGGTGATAGTACCACGCTCTTGTCAGTTTGCTGGTTTTCATCAAGTACAGTTATGTAAGATGTTTCTATTGAAGGGAGCTGGTGAAGGGTACATGATACTTTCTGCAGTCTTTTAGCAACTTCTGGTGACTCTGTTACTTCAAAATTAAAAATTGAAAAGGAAATCAGTTGGCAATATGGATCAAAAACTTAAGAAAGGTCACAATCACTCCTAGAACCTTGTCTAACAATGAACAAAGGTGCTCACTGCAGTGCAACTGACAAACGCCAATCAAACAAAAATACCATGGGAACAGCCAAAATGCCCACCCAAAGAAAAACAGGGAAAGGAAAAGAAACATTAGTTGGTCATTAAAATCCTATTCATAAATAATTTTCAATGATATGGGAAAATACTCTCAAAAATGTTTCTCACTAATTTTGGAGGACATAGTACTGAATACACCCAGTCTGACAGCAGTATTGTTTGGGAGTATGTGTACACAAAGAAAAAAATTATGAAAGAAATGTAGTCAAAATACAGATTCTAAAATATGCTCTCCTAGGACAACAACCTGGTTTGTTTTATTCACTCCTGGATCTCCTGCATCTAGAACCATGTCCAGCACATAGTAAGTGCTCAATAAACTGCATATGCTCGACTGAATTGAGGGATTCTAAAATTACGAGTAATTTCTATTTGCTGTTCTCCGTAAGTTTTCCACTAAGAGTAAGCAAAGTTCCTATAATCTGGAAAAAAACAAGAAGCTTGTTTTTAAGCCTTACAAAAGGCACATTCTTTGTGGTTTTTGAGATGTTTGTTCTTTCATAGGGGTGTGATCAGAGGTACCCTAGCAGAGCTGCTGGCAACTTCTGAAGCAGAAGTGAGTGCTGTGACCAGCCACCAAGGACTGGGTGTTGGTGGGTCATTCTGACATTGAGAAAACAGTGGAGAAAACCATGGAACAGGATAGCAAAATCATTAGCAGCCAAAGTCTCATTTCCATTTCAAACTCACTTTTTACACAGTCAGTACACACTTTGTGAAGAGATGACTTCCCCTGAGTTGGAGATTGTGGGCATTACCTGTACAATACACGGTCTGCGCCACTGTGGCTGCGATGATGCTGGTGAATCCCGTGCCTGCCCCGAGCTCCAGCACAGTACGTCCCTGGAAAAGGTCCCATTGGAACAGGATGTAGTCGGCCAGGAACAGGGCACCACGCCACACCTGTGGGGAAATGGACAAAGAATGACAGGCAATGTGAGGCTCTGGGGAGACCCTTCAGGGCCATGGGAGGTAGACAAGACCTACCCACCTGCTTGCCAACATCATCCAGGGGCGTGGCCATGGTGTGTTCTGGACAGGATGGAAATCAAGAAAGAAAGGACCACTGTGAAAATGGGGATGGACATAACATAGATGAGCAGCATGGAAATCTGCAGGCATGGTGGAATGGGCACTGGGGTTGAGTAAGGAGCAGCAGAAACTCAGGCTGTGCTACCACTTGGGAGGGGACATCTGAGCATCACTCACAGGCCAGATGCCAGGGCTCACTCTCAGATAGCTGGATCTCTCTGCTCCAGAGTTTGAAGACCAGAGTCACAACAAGCCAACCTAATCAAACAGAGCACACCCACATTCCTTTCTATGTTTAATAACTACTAAAATTGACTCATTTATGTTGTGATCAATGGTATGCTTATAACAATCACAACTCATCCCAAAATATTTCCTTACATTTCGAACCACAAGAGAAGTTAACAAAATAAGCTCTGAGTTGTATATCTATTTTTAGGTGAAGAGAAGTATGTAAAAAGAATTCTGAAGCATAAAATATGTTTGGATAAAATCTGGTGGTGGCAGTTGGGGGAAGAGAATAGAAATATGAGACCAAGGAGGAAAAGGAATGATGGCAAGCACTTGCTGTTAAATAAGAACTGGCTCTCATATTTTTAAGTGAGATTGTGATGGCTATCAAACTTAAACACACAACACATGCATAGTAGGGCAGCTTCGCATGTTTATTGGACTTGCAAGAACCAAACCACAAGCTCACAATGAACAGGAGGGGGGACTGAGGGACCTAGGGAGGGGAGGAGACAGCAAGGTTGGAGGTAATGTGGGTGATGCTCCTCCCTTCCATGAAGGCCTGCCCTAGGAGGTGAGATGGGCAGTCTGCACGTCCCTTATTTGTTTTTGGTCCCCTTAAGCACTTAAGGTATGAGCATCTCTTGGTCACAACGGAGCTGCCATGTTTACAGATGAGTGTTATTTCTTCAACTGAGATCCAGGACTTAAGCTAACTGTTCTGCCTGGTGCTCACCTGAAGCAGCAGCTGTCTGTCCCCAGGCCAGGTGAGAAACTAGTTGCATGTATTCCTCCTGGGGACCCAGGCCACTGCTCTGAGGGTTACTCCAGAACAAACCTGATGAGAGATTTCTGTCCTTCACGCAGACTTAGAGTCTGATCCCTGAATAAAAGGTGCTTAATGCACTGCCCATGGCATCTTGGCTGGTTTTGACACTGCGGTTTGGAAGAAGCCACTTTTAGTAAAAACATGCTTTCAGAAGGACTTCAGATTGCTAAAGCCCAATGTGTACCCACTTGGTTTGAAACTAAAGCAAAAGTTCCATCGAAACACCAGCACTGAGTCCCTCACAGAACACTTACTGGGTAGACACCTCCCTGAGCCAGGCCTGGGCTGCAGGGATTTTACTTTACCTGATCTTCACAACGGCCGTGGGGGGTAGTTATCACAGATAAACACACTGAGACTGGCTGAGGCTTGGCATTATGCCTGTAAAAGTTACAGGGAAAGTGCACCTTCTCCGAGCCAGACACTGCGCTAAATGCTTTGCCAGTAAGATTCCACTTAGCCTTCAAAAACCACCCAATGAAACAGGTTGAAGTGCTGGCTTAAAGATGAGGAAACGAGGCTGGGGAAATGGAGCAGGCCACCCCAGGTCACAGAGCTGGCAAGTGGAAGACACGGGAGTTCAAGTCAGATTGCCTGCTGTTAGCCTTCCTCTCCCTCCAGAAGGGAAAGATGTTCCTTTCTCAGCAGGGAAGGACCTGAATGGGTGTCCAGTGACACGGTTTAAAACACAGGGACTCACCTCGCAGGCTGCAGGCTTGTGTGTTGGGGTTGGGGTAAGTAAAGAGGCCTTGTGGTGCCTCGCTTTTATAGTCCTTCTCCAGACCCTCCGTGTCAGCTGCCCCGCCCCTGTCCCATCCGTGTTCTCCAGACCTGCAACCCCTACACGGGCCCTTCATGTGTGCCTCCTGCTGTCTTCCCTTCTCTCCCTCAAGTCTGCCTGGCCCAGCATCCTTGGTGTCCTCTGCTCCCCAACCCCAGGATCTTGGTCGAATGTGGTCATTTTCTCCAAGGAGTTTTATGGACATTACGTTTTGCCTTCCAGAGGTATTCAAGGGGTTGATTCCCTTTATAGGGACTGAGCTCAGACATACCTGTGTGGGAACAGGTTTTGTCACATTCTAGCTGGGTGACCTGAGTCACTGAATTCCTCAGAGCCAGAGCCACAGTTTGCTTTTTTAACAAAATAGAGAAATAACGTCATCACTTCATTCATGGGCTTAATTGTCTCCCTAACCTGGGCTGGGGTGGGGGCAGCACTCCTGCCCCAGTGGAAAGTCACAGTTTATATTACATAATTCTGGTAGCATTGTAAGGACAGAAAAGCCCAGCCTGATGAACACAGCCACGAGAAACTCAAGGGTTAGCTAATGCAGTGAGACAAATTGTTTTAGAATCTGATCTGGATCCTGCCACTGTGAAGGTAGTCTCCAGACCTGCTGGAAACCAGACTTGCTTCCTCAGCCAGTGTCCCTTCTCCCTGCTCAAATCAGTTCCCAGGAGCTGACAGTATCCCATTTATTGAACACATATTATGTGCCAGGCACTGAGATAAGAGCCTTACACATGTCATCTCTCTTACTTAGCTCCTCACGACCAGAGGAGGTTATACTCATTTTAAAACAAACTGAGCTCTGAGAGGTTGAGGGACTCGCCCAGTTCACACAGCCAGTGGAGAAGGCACTTGGCATCTGACAGCCTGAGTTTCAGCCCTTCCCCTTGAGTTCTCTTCGGGTCTTAGTTCCTGTATCTATAAAATGAGGGAAACTGATCAGGCCCATGAATGCACTTTTTTTAGGTTTTTGATAATCCCTTGGAAAACAGATTCTCCTTCCCCAGGGAAGTTTTTTTTCCTCTTTAAAATCAGTTTCTCAAATGAGCCCATAACCTGAAAACAAAATGACTTTGTTCATGGATCACAGAAAAATGACAGTCAGGAGACTGACATCTGTTTAGCATGCACCCTGTGCCAGGCCCTGTAGTAGGCACTTTCTGAGCATTATTCATTAAATTATCACCGGAAGCCAGGAAGGCCATTTCACAGGTACAAACACTGAGGTTCTGGGTGGGCAAGACACTTGCTCAAGGTCACCTGGCCTGAAAGTGGCAGAGGTCAGTTCAAAACCCAGCTCTGCAGGATACCAGAGTCCAAGACCCTGTCTCCTGTGTCACACAGTGCTGTGGCAGCAGATGAAATAATTATGAGTTATGCTTAAGCTCAAGAACTTGATTACATTTCCACTCTCCACCCTCAGGGCAGGTAGGGACCAACTGACAGTGAGCTGAAAAGGAAAGTGAACTTCCAGGCAGCAGGAGACAGGGAAATTGGCAGCTGGGGAGCAGGCCACACATCAGTCCTTTCCCGTGGGACTTTATTCTTAGCTTGTAGCATAGTAAATCCCCAGAACATTAATCACCTGCACACCAGAAGCCATAGACTCATGAAATAACCAAGTCTGCCTCTCCCCTCCTTGGAGAGGCCAAGTGAGGACTGAGAGTGAGATGAGCCACCATCAATGCCCCCACCGTCCTAAGAACAGAAATTTGCAATGTTCTAATCCCATGATGTGGGTAAAACATGGGCTGTGGCGTCAGACAGACCTGGGTATGAGTCGTGGCTTGGATAAATTTCTCAGCATCTGAGCCTCTGTTTCCTGCTCTGGGAAATGGGAATATTCATCACAGGGAAGGCTGTGAAGATCGGAGATAATCCATGGAAAACGTGGAACAAGGTTCTGGTGTGAATTCCATGCCTGGTACTTGTTGGTACGGGCAGGGCAAAGATACCACGTGTCCCACTGGAGTGGTCTTGAACACAGCCTGCCTGGTGCCAGCAGGCACTCAATAATTGCCAGTTCAACAGATGGGCAAGGGAGATCAGAGCTGCTATTCTGTCTGTTTTTGAGAGCGCCTCAATGGACTCCATGCCCCCAACCCAGGTCAGTGCACAAGCTCTCAATGAACAGACTCAAACCAGAGCTCCTTTCCCCAAAATAAGCAGTGCTGGGGTGACAAGAGTCCTGGCTACAGAGACAGATCACATGGATTCAGAACCTTCCTCACCACCAAGTGGCATGGCTTTGGGCTTTTCATTTCCTCCTCTGTACTCCCCGTCAGAGGGGGCTGTAAAGAATCTATGAGATGATGTAGGTAGAATATCAGAACACAACATGTGTTTAACTGAATCCTTATCATTGCTGGCATTTCTAGGGATCTGAAATCCTGGTGACACCAAACCCCTCTGTTCCACCCCTATGCCTGAGTGGTGGATACTCTTGACCCCACCTGCTGATGCCTCTTTCCTACCCTTCTTCTCTTGCTTCTTTGCTCTCCTTCCTCATCTGGCTCCTAGCTTCCAGTTCCCAGTCCATCTGACTTGCCTACAAGACTCTTCCAGATTGAGATCTACCTCCCTGTCCCTCTGTCACATTGTAGCTCCAGAATCTCTCATGGGTCCCTACTACCAGCCAGGCTGGCTGAGTGTTCCACACCCTTTATCCCTGACCCACATCACCAGCATGGCTTTCTGGAGGAGGTGATGACTACTGGCTGCAGTACGCTGGCCTGGGCCTGAACATAGTGCCAATGCTTGAACACACTGTGACCTGATCAACACTGTGGTGCTATCTTAGTGGCAGACAAAGAAGACCTTTATTTACCTATTCTGATGATATCGTAGGTGCTGTTCTCCTGTGTTTCATCTCCCAGGATGTCATCTTCCTCCTGTGCTAGAATCATGGGATGTACCTTGTCTCTCGGACACCACTCAGGCTCGGAGTCAGAGGCAGCTCGCGGTCTTCTCACAACATCCAAATCCCCATCTTCATCCAGTTGAGCTCCCGCCCCATCCTGGCCAGTGGCATCAGTGCTGGCCTGGAGGGGAAAACCCTCACTGCTGCAGCTACTCCCAGGAGGGGACCCGGGGCTGCCCGTCCCAGCCAGAGTCTCCTCTGTGGGAACATCTCTGTAATCGCCACCCTGAGTCCCTGAGTCTATCTGAGGATCTTGGCTCCACACAAGCTTGAAATGGGATAGAAAAACTGCAAGACAAAACACAAAAGGAGAATATTCCCAGCTGTCTTCTTTTTCTCTTCTTCTCCTTTCAGAAAACTTGAGTTCTGAAAAAGAGTTTTAAAGGTAGATGGAGACATACTAATGCCAGCAGAAGAGGCCATTTGATTCAGCCATGACACCGGGGCCACCAAAAGCAGCCACGACCACCACTGGGAGCAGCTTCCATTTGATGAGCATATACAATGTAGGCACTCGGCCCACATTATCCATTTAATCCTCACAGTTGCTATGAAGTCTCTAAACTGAGGCTTAGAAGTTAAGTGAGCTGACAAAACTACACAACTTTGAAGGTGGCTGAGGTAAGATTAAACCTAGTTTGCTCAACTCCTAAGCTGATGCCCTTCTCACCACAATATTCTACTTCTTAAGGTGTGCAGGACAGGTCAAGGATACCAAGTATCCTTCGCCGTCTCTTGGCCAGGAAAGTGTCAGTAAGAGTATCTGTGCCAGGAGAGGAGGGCTGGAAGTAGGAGGTACAAGAACTTGAGTGGACAGTTCCTAGGCTGGAGCCCTCCATTTTCCCAGGCTGTCTGACCCTGTGCAAGTCACTTATCTGTTCTGTTCTGAGCCTCAGCTTCTAGAATCTAGGAATCCAAATTCAGAAATGAAGGAAAGGGAATTATTAGTCACACCAGAATAACAAGCTAATATATGGTGACTGTAGCTAGGGAGGGTGGCCAGGGAGGGCCTGTCTGACATGACATCTCAGGAGCTAGCACCACAAGGAAAGATATTTTGGTCAGTGAACAGCAGAAGCAAAGGCAATGAAGGATGAAGATGTGTGCAGTGTGTAGGGGGCAGAAAGGAGCAGAAAGTGGCCACAGAGCAGTAAGGAAGAGGAAAATAACAACTGTGGACACACAGGCAGGGGCTGGTTTGAGCTGGGCCTTACAGGCCAAGCTGAGGTGCCTGATTTTATTATAAGAGCAAGTGGAAGCCACTGGAGGGTCTAAATCAGGGCAGTGATGTGATTTGATTTGATTTACACTTTCAGGAGATCCCCTTGGCTTCTGGGGAATATGACTGGGGGGAGATGACAGGACAAAAGCCAAGGAGCCCTGGTGGGAGGTGCTGCAGGTAGCCAGCAAGGGATGAAGTGTGCTGGACTCAGGTAGTGGGGATGGAGGATGTGGGCAGATGGGGTGCCAATGTCCTTTCTCCCTTTAGGACTTCAGGTTCCCTGAGACAGAGCTCCACCCATTCACTTTTGCTTTTCTAGCATCACGTCTTGGGCCCACCACAAAGCAGGGACTCAGTAAAGCAGTTTACTCAATGAAAGAAAGGCACTTAAGAAGTGGTGTGATGATAACAGTTGATCCAGTCTTCCCAAACTTTCCCTGCAAAATGAGTATAAGAAAACAAAATGGGATCCACAGGGTGCTGGGTCCCTCCACACACACCAGAAGCTTACCAGGCTGCCCCGCGCTGTTCAGCCGCACCATGAGGTGTCTCTGGTTGGGGGTGTAGAGGTGGACGTCTGAGAGCACAGTGTCGCTTTTGAAGGTGACCTCGTCCATGGTTGGGGTGGGAACCAGCTACCATGGCCTGGGCTCCACATTAATCACAGAACATCAACACCTGAGAAAGGAAAACAGGTCTTCAGGGCAGCAAGTACCAAAGGAGGTAGTGTATAGTAAACATACCCCAGCCAGGTGGTAAATAGCTTTGTACCACCTGGGGCAAGTGCTTTCCTCCTCAATTCTTGTAATTCTTCCCAAAGGAGAACGTCTCCGAGCCTGGGCAAGGGAATAGAATCCAGCTAGAATTGTGTTGTTTGTACTGTGTTTATTTTCATAGTAGTCTCTTATTTATGGCATAAAGTTTTCTTTCTCTTTTAATATTCTCAAACTTTATAATGAAGATTTTCAAGCAGACAGGAAAGTTGAAGGTAGAGCATATACTCACTTGTTAGATCGATTCAATGATCGACATCTTGTCACTTGCCCTCGCTCTGAGACTGAGAGTGAGGAGCTGGGCTTCAGGTCCGTGGCAGCGCTTCAAGACCGGGCGCGGTGCCGGGAGAACCCCACCCCACCAACTCTCGCAAAGTAACCCGACCTTCCCTCTCCTGGGAGCTTATCCGCTGCGGCCGCGACCTGGAGTCCCACTCCACTTCGCCGCAAGGGTCAGACGGCTGCCACGGTAGCACATCTGCGCAGGCGTGGCCCCGCCCCCTCTGCGTGCGTCTGACGCCCCCCCAGCCCCCTGACCACGCCCCCCTGCTCTTGCCGCGCCTGCTCGCCGGGACCGCGGCCCGCAGGTGCAGTTCTAGCTCTGGCCTTGAAGGACATGCTGTTCTCACCTGCCCGCGTTAGCGGGGTGGCCTGCCTGGTTGAGCCGGGACTGCGTGTGGGAGGCCGTGCGGTAACTCGCCCGACGTCACCCAGTTGCTCAGTGTAGAGGCTTTGATTCCAACTTGGGTGAAAGGGCTTTCTTTTTTCTTTTCTTTTTTCTTTTTTTTTTTTTTTTTACATGTAGGCAGCCAAAGGAAGGCCAAGGAAATTGTACGGGACCTTCTGCCCTGAAAGGCTGAGGCATGCCAGATTTTATTCCAAGTTGCTACTTTCCTGAAGAGGGGCACTATTAGGCCCCCTGGATGAAAGGGCTTTCGAACACGTGCCGTTAAACAGTATGACAGCTATTTATTATTGTAGTCATCCATTATTAATAATAGCTGGTAGTTATTTCATTCATTCATCAAGTCCCCAGTCCCGGCGAATTAAGAATCTCAGTCTTAATTGGAGTCTAATAGGAAATGAAATCTAATACAAATGTTTTACTTCAAGTGAACTTCCAAGCACATAGGGCTACTGATATAAAACGTATTTGTGAGCACAAACGCACACACACAGCACCTCAGCTGGCATTTTTTGGTCTTAATTATATTTAAATGGATTTCTCTTTCCAGACAAAAGAAGGTCAACATCAATTTCATGGTTACTGTCGATAAAATACGTGCTGGGTTGGGGGTTGTTTGATAGGGTGACCAAACAAACAGATTTTTTTAAGCAAACAGATTGTTTCCTGAACTCCCATTACACGGAGATCCAGCTGACCATCTTGACAATCTGCTGTAGTCCTGGTCCAGTTGTCCCCAGGGGAAGTCGCTGCTAGGAGGGCATGGAGGAAGGTGGCTTTATACATTCCTGAGTTACAGTTATTTACAAGCCACTCTGCTGGTCCCTCCACCAGTAAGTTCTTCCTTTATCCACTCAACTACTTCTGAGGTTCAGAGAGGTAAAGTGCCTCTTACTCCTAGTCACCGACCCTTGAGTGGCAGAGCTGGGATGCAGACTCATGTCTCAGAAGCCTCCCAGTGAGTCTGTTGGATGGAGGCTTAGAGTGAAAGGCTTTTTTAGCAGTGCAAGCAGGTGTCTTCCTCTGAGAGTCTCCTCTAAGGCCTGGAGATGCAAGGGTTATGGTGTTAACACAATGCTGGAGTGTACATTACCGCAGCCACCTGGGCTAATGACATCATGTATGCAATTAAGGGAAGGTGGACAAACTGCCAGATATGTGTGTCAAGAAGCTGACTTGCAAGAAATTTGTTATCAGGTGATTTTTATTAGCTTGGATAGTCAAAACAGCCTCTTTTTCAAATGTATGTTTAACAAAGGCTTGATGTGTTTTCCTAATCAGCCCTGGAAGATTTTGTCCTGGAGAGAGAGCTCTTTCCCTAGGATTGCTGAAGGCAGGCAATTATAATCTGTCCCCTGTCTCACACCAGCTTCTAACAGCAGTTGCTACAGATGCACAGGGATTGCCTTCCTGGTTCTGTGTGGACAAACACCAAACTGACCCAGCTCGGTCACTGATTAATCATATTCACGCATTCAATACATAATCGTGGAGAGCTTTTCACATGATAGGTACTCGGGCAAGTTACTTACTTTTCTGAAATTTAATTTTCTAATTTTTCAAGTATTACTTTTAATACCCACCTTGAAGTGTTGTGTGAATTAGTGAGATATAATATGTGGAAAGTTCCAGGCACAACTGATCTGACAATATGTGGTGTATTTTAAAGAACCCACCAATTTCATTAATTTTACCAAATCATATTGTTAGATTTTTTAAAGACCAAGTTAGTGTCATAATACTGTAGAATATCAGTTACATAAGAGAAAAAAACTCACCAAACACTATATTTTCTTAGGACATACATGTTATGTAAATGCAGAGAGAAAAGTCTGGACAGATGACTTCAAACTGACACAGTTTCTTCTTGGGAGTAGGTCCAAGAAGACTTAGTTTAATTTTTAAAGAGATGCATCACTTTACTTGTATATTTAGAAATTTATTTAAAAATGAAATTACAAAGGGGTTTTCACTAGTCAATTGTGGGATGATATGAGAGTTGAGATTAATAGTGGCAAGAATAAAATAATAAACATTATCTGTGTAAAAGGCACTCAAACAAATGGACCTTTATCCTTTTGGACTGCTCTAACAGATATCATAGACTGTGTGGTTTGTAAACAATAGAAACTTAGTTCTCACAGTTCTAGACATTGTAAGTCCGAGATCAGGGTGCCAGCATGGTCAGGTCCTGGTGAGGCCCTCTGGGGTTGACACAGATGTTTACAAGAACACCACAACCTTGCACACAAATGTATATAATGACAGTAGAATAGCAAAAAAGATGAAATGTCCCAAATGCCCATCAACTGAAAAATGGATAACTAGAATGTGGTAATCCATGTAGTGGAATATTTTCCAGCTGTAAAATGGAATGAAGTTCTGATACATGTTACAATGTGGATGAACCTTGAAAACATGATGCGAAGTGAAATAACTCCCCCCTCAAAGGTCACATATTGTACGATTCCACTCATGTGAAATATCCAGAAAAGGTAAATCCATGGAGACAGTAAGCAGATGAGTGGTTACCAGGGGCTGGGGGGTGGGGGGATGGGGAATGACTGCTCAGCGGGTATGAAGTCTTCTTTTGGGTGGTGAAAATGTCTGGGAACTAGACAGAGGTGGCAGTTGTATAACATTGTGAAAGTAAAAAAATGCCCCTGAATTGTACAGTTTAAAATGGTAAATCCTATGTGAATTTTACTTCAATAAAAAATACATGAATTCATAATGATACTAAAATAAAAATTTTAAAGAAAGGGGGTGGATGGAAAGCTGCAATGAAGAACTGTGGTAAGATGGATAGATATAGAAAAGTACTCTTTAAGTCACCATAAAATGAGTGATCCAGACAAAAATCTTTAATGGGTGCTAAAGCCTTGGGGAGGAAGACTGCTGCGGGACAGGATATTCACACAGGCCCTCACCCGACCACGCTGGCACCCTGATCTCAGACTTGTAGCCTCCAGAACTATGAGCAGTAAATTTCTGTTGTTTATAAGCAGCCTGAGTAGGCTAAGATAAGATATAACTTATATACCATAAAATCCATCATTTAAAGTGTACAAATCAGTGGATTTAGTAAATTCACAGGTTGTATAGCCATCACCACTAACTAATTCCAGAACATGTTCATCACCCCAAAACAAAACCCTATACCCATTGGCATTCACTCCACATTGACCTTCTTCCTGGCAACCACTATCTATTTTTGTCTGTATGGACTTGCCTCTTTGATATTTCATATAAATAGAATCTTGTAATATATACTATTTTGTGTTTGGCTCCTTTCGCACAGCTAAACTTTTTCCAAGTTTCATCCATGTTGTAGCATGTATCAGCACTCAATTCCTTTTTAATAGTCAAATAATATTCCATTGTATAGACAAGCCTCATGTATTTATCCATTCATTAGTAGATGGACGTTTGGGTTATTTCTACTTTCTGGCTATTATGAATAATAGCGCTATGAACATTCATGTAAAGTTTTGGGTGGACTAAGTTTCATTTCTCTCGGCTACATACCTAAGAGTGGCATTGCTGGGTCCTGTGATAACTATGCTTAACTTTTTGAGGAACTACCAGACTGTTTTCCAAAATGGCTGCACAGTTCGACATTCCCTCTAGCTGAGTGTGAAAGTTCTAGTTGCCTGAAGTTTAATCTTGGGAAACTCTTGGGACCCGTGTAAAACATATGTCACCCAAGGGGTGAGGGCGCTGGACTGTTTATACACCAAACCTCACAGTCATTGGTTAGGGCTGCTAATTATTGCAATACTTCCCTTTTCTGCTTGGCTGTGTGTGAGCAGAGTGACTCCAGAGAAAGCCTTCTGATGCTGCCAATGAGAAGTCAGGCCCATACATATGAAGTGGTAGGAGAAGGGGAAATGGTGCCATACCACCTGCTACTGTTGTTCTTGTGAACCATTCTAGGATTACCCAGCCAGTCTTCGTATCCTCCAAAGGGCTGCAGATGGCCTGCTGCAGTGTTAAAACTGCACAATTTAGGGTCTGAAGTGGGATGCAAGGTACCCTCCAAAATTTTTTGTCCACTTGGATCTTTGAATGTAACCTTATTTGGAAATACCGTCGTACCTCGGTAGTCGTCGGCTTCAGAACTCATCAAACCCTGTACTCGTTGGATTTTGACAAGAAAAAAATGTTTCAGCACTCAGTGCTTGCTTGGGACTTGGCACACTTACTAGAACTTATGTGAGTCATGATACCACCTGGCAAGAGAAAATGCTTCATTGGGGAGTACCCATTGGTTTCGGCACTCATCATGAGTTCTGGAATGAATTAACAAGCACCAGGTGACGCTATAGGGCCTTTATGGGTGTAATTAATTAAGGATCTTGAGAAAAAATCATCCTGGACTTAGGGTGGGCCCTAAATCCAATGACAAGTGTCCTTATACAAACAGGAGGTGATGCAGGGAGAAGAAGGCAATGTGAAGACAGAAACAGAAATCGGACTGATGTGTCTATAAGCCAGGGAACACAAAGATTGTGGGGAATGCCAGAGGTGGGACAGAGGCCTGGAACAGATCCTCCCTTAGAGCCTCCTGCAGGAACCAGCCCTGCTGACACCTGGATTTCAGACTTCTGCCTCCAGAACTGTGAGAGAATAAATTCCTGCTGGTTTGAGCCACCCAGTGTGTAGTGTTCAGAACACTAGTCTCAGCTGCTTCATGACTCTAGGCTTTGCTGTCCACATGACTCAGAGTGCCGGTGCCCAGTGCAGTTTTCATACCCACAACCAGCACTTCTCATCCTATAGTTCATGGCAAAAATTTCCTGCTCAGATATTATCCCAGCCCATCCCATCACTCACATCCTACCATCTGCCCAAGTACCTTCCTATCACATCCGTTTTATTTTCCGCATAGGCTTATTCATCCTCAGGTGAATGGAAGATGTGCAAGGCATCTGCCATGTTTTATCACTGTTAGCACTTACAACCATCCTGTGAGTGAAGTATTGTTGTTCCCATTTTATAGATGAGGTCAGAAAGGTAAAATCATGGGCCCAATGTCCTTCCCTTCCCTTTCCTTTTCTCTCTTCCCCTTCTTTTCTTAAAACATCTTTTGAAAATTAACAAACTTTAGTTTTTAGAGCAGTTTTAGGTTCATAGCAAAATTGAATAGAAAATACAGAGATTTCCCCTATACCCTCTGCTCCTACACATTGGCAGACTATCCCACTATCTAGACTATCCCACCATCCCTCCAGAATGGTATGTGTTACGATGGATGCACCTGGGATTGACCCCTACCAGTGAGACTTTGGATAACCTCTGTGAGCAGCTTTCTTCTGGGTGATCTGGGACAAGATTATTCAATGCCTTCTCCCTTGCCATGCCTCCCCCAATGTCAGCACCATCTCCTGGGACCAGGAGTGGGGGCTATGTTTGGAGAGGCAGAATGCGGACAGCTCCTTTCATTCTGTTCCAGGCCTTTGTGACCTATTATGTTTCTCCCTCCAGTTTGCATTTTTCTTTCTTAGCTGATGATACTCCATGGACCTTCAGATCTCACAAATGTACTTTGATTATATGCTTCACCGTCAGCTCCTTTCATCTTAGGAACATTGTGCAAAACAAATCTAGTTAATACAGAGCAGCCAAGGGGTCATGGCAGGGTGAGGTTCCCCTTCTTCCAGAGTCTGCTTCAAGAGCACTGCTGAGGAAAGGGGGATGGGTGGGTTTGAGGCCCTATTGCCTGAGAACTCACACCCACCTGGACATACCTGCTCCTTCCAGCCCCACTTCTACTCCCACCCAGCTGTGTAGAACACAGTGTTCTCAGCTCAGGTGCCTGCTGCATGGGTGCATACATCATGTCTGATTCTCTAGGCTATCTAAAGAGGAAGGTACTATTTTGGGAATCAGCAACAGAGGCTCAGAAATGTGAAGTCACTTGCCTGTAGTCACTTATCTCCTAACAGCTTGTCCCAGCTGGGTCTGACTCTGAAAAGTGGTTCAGAATAGTAAAGTGGGTTTTCTAAAATGTGCTCCCAACTGTCTGGAGTTGGGCAGCCTCAGTGCCAGTGTTGGCCCTGCCCCCATTCCCTGTCTTAGAAGCTCAGGTTCTCCCAGAAACAGACTCAGAGATGGGAATTCATGGGCAAGTGATTTATCGAGGAGGGCTTTCAGGAGAAGTGGAAAGAGAGTGAGGGAGACAGGGAAGGAAATTGAGAAGGTGAGCATGAGAGAGTGAACTCTGGTGGAACTGCAGCCTCAGCCTGATCCCGTGGGGAGCTCTGGAGCATAAGTTGCATCCTAGCTTTTGTCCTGCCTTGAGGCAACTGTAGGAGTTTCCTAGAGCTGTTGTAAGAAATGACCAAACTGAGTGGCTTAAGACAGAAGAAATTTATTCTCTCATAGTCCTGGAGGCTGGATGCCTGAAGTCAAGGTGTGGCAAGATCATGCTCCCTGTGAAGGCTCTGGGGTAGGATCTGTCTCAGGCCTCTCTCCTAGGACATTGGCTGCTCTGGGTGTTCCTAGGCTTGTAGATGCATCACTCCACTCTCTGCCTCCATCTTCCCATGGTCGTCTGCCCTCTGTGTCTGTGTCTTTTCTTCTTCTAAGGACACATCATTAGATTTAGGGCCCTTACAGATAATCCAAGATGGTCTTTTGATGCTAGACTCACTCCTGTAATGTTTAATCCATTATTCACTCTTTCCCCATCAGTGTTTGACCCTGCACAGTTCTGCATCTATTTGGATGGCTTGATTGAAGCCCCTGAAGCCAGCAATGACTAATTTATGCTAAAAGATGTAATGATGTGCATGGGGAATCTCACAAGTGAAAGGAAAAGCTGGAAAAGCCAGGTCTTGAAAGGAACAGAGTCCAGAGGGGCTCAGAAAATTTAGGACAGAAGCAAGGGGACTTTCTTCAGGGCATTACCATAGAAATGAATCGACTCCACACCTCAGACACTTTCTTTCCTTAAATTCTCTACTCATGATGCAAATTCCAGAAGGAGGACCATCTGATTGGCTAGGGGGTGGGGCACTTTGCTTGATAGTCCCATACAGTTCCGTCTCATTGGTGGTTTTGCAAAAACCGTGTTCTCCCTCTGGGTCTTTGTACTCAGAATGCCTTTTCTCCTGTCTTGTCTGTTGATCAGTCCCTACACATCCTCCAAGCTTTCCATCCTCTGGAGTTTTCTCCATTTTCTCACCAGGCTGAATTTAAGGAACTCTGCTCCCACAGGAGAACATGTGCTTACTTCTGTCACCTCTTGGAGGTGGCTCCATGTTCTTCCTCCTTGTCTCTCAATCCCCTAGCCAGCCCCTAGCCAGCTACTGGCCTATGCCACCAGCTCAATAAATAATGACTTTCTGTATGACTTTGGTTATTATTCCTGTTCTGTGGGGGAATTTTAGCTGCAGGAGAAAAGGGCAGCTTGTGCAAAAACAAAACTTTCGATTTCTTCTTTCCCAGCTGGGAAAATATGTTGCAGACAATCCAAGCTCTTTGGAGAAGGAAAGAACAAGATAGCTTGAGGTGAGGGTGGGGTGCTGTTCAGGGAAGGTGGTCTGGTAGAAAGGATCAGCAGGCAAACCAGAGGCATTTTGCGTGCTCTGGGATAAAAAGGCTGTGTTTGGGAGCTGGATAGAGGGAGGCTGGAATGACAGGGGAGGGGGAACACAGGAACTGAAGGACCAGGAATGGGATAACCAGAACTGACAGCCATCCTCAGGCAGGCAGTGTGTTGTGGTCACAAAGGACTGAACTCAGGAGTCTTGGCTTCAAGTGTGGACTCTTCTGCTAATGAGCTATGTGAATTTGGGCAAGTTATTAATGTGTCAGAGTCTTGGTTTCTTTCATCTGTAAAAGGGGGATAATAGCACCCACCTGACAGTGTTGTGTTTTACAGATTAAAGGGACCATCCCAGCTTGGTACCTGGTATATAATAGTTGCTCAATAAGCACAGATTCCTCCCTTCAGCCCCTGAGGAATTCTTATATAACCAGCATCAGAGAATTATGGTTCTCAGCTAAATCCAGCCCAGCCACCTGCTTTTATAAGCGAAGTTTCACTGGCACACAGTCAGGCCCACTCATTACAATTGTTTATAGCTCCTTCTATACTACAGAGGCAGAGTTGACTAGTTGTGACAGAAATCATATGGCCAGGAATGCTTAAATATTTCCTATCTTTGTGTCTTAAGAAAAAATTGCTGGCCCTTTATGGATATACAATATATATCTTATTTGTGTAGCCTCCCCTCTCTCTAGACTGTCACTGATATGGGGACACACTCAAATGTGGTCCTGCCAATATGTGGTTTGCTTATATAAATATTTCTGTAGATAAGTCTGCTATTGTCCATTTTTCTCGAAACATGAGCTCTTCTGTTTCTTCTTGATTGTGTGTCTGTTTTTCTTGTTTGATGAAGATTAGGCACTAAGAAGTTTATTTATTTATTCATTCAACAACTGTTTAGTGAGTGCATGCTATCTGTCAGGCAGCTCCTGTAAGCTGGGAATAAAGCAGTGAACAAAAGAGACAACCATTCTTTGCCTTCACGGAGCTTATATTCTAGTGGGAGGGAGAGACAATGCACCAATTAACTTACCACATTGGGTGCTGATCACTGCTGCAATCAAAGGCAAGGCACAGGAACAGGTGGAGAGAGGCAGAGGTTATATAGGAGTGGGGGTGTCAGGAAAAGTCATCTTGAATGGATGGTCTCTCTCCTTGAGATCAGACAAAAATTTCTGCACTCGAAGAACAAGCACTGTGAGAGAGGGATGATTAAACTCCATTCAGTGGTGGATATAGAGTAGAAACATTCAAAGACCTCATCCTTGTTTCTCATGGATTCACATTCAAGAGGGGAGACAGGTAATAACAATAACAATCATAACCATAGCCAACCTTCATGTAGCCCTTTCTGCAGGCTGACATTTTTCTAATTGCTTTATGCGTACGAACTTATCTAGTCCAGGGACTCTAAGTGATGCAGAGGAGAATTGTGTGGTATCCTGAGAACTCACAGTGGTCATAGTTCCATGGCTGAGGTTTCTTTTCTATGTCTTGCTTAGACTTGTCAAGAAGGTCTATACAACAGTGTTGTCTAACATGGTAGTTACTGGTTCCATGTGACTACCGATGACTTAAATTGTGGCCAGTGCTACCAAAGAACTACATAAATTCTTAAAATTTTCATTAATTTAAAATTAAGTAGCCACATGTGACTAGTGGCTATGATTTGGATGACATAGCTCTAACACATATAACATATAAAATATGTTCTACACCTACTATTTTATTCATGTTTCTTTTGCCAAAATCCAGCTATCCAGTTACTTAGTATTTTTATTTAATTGAATCACCTTGTTAAAATAATCTTTAGAAGAACTCTGCTTGCTTCTGCTGGAGTGGAAAATGTCCATTTCCTATCATGAAGAGAGGTAGTTATGAAAGTGAACATCATGGAAATGAGACAGAGATACCCAATTCTCACCTGGAACTGCCCAAGTCTGAGCCTGGAGCTTGCTCCATGTTGGTTAAAGAGGGAAACCAGCAAGTGTTAGATACGAAGGCATTTGTTCTAGCACCACACTGAGGTTTCCTCCTGGAGACAATCAGAAAGACTAAAGAAGAGCCAGAGTTGGAGAGGAATTGGCTGTCTCTCTGTGTGATCAGGTATTATTCAGCCCTTGACACCATCAGAAAACACTTTTCAGTCCCACCTACCTCTGGAGGATGCAGACCTATTGGGACTCTGGTCCTCATGCAAGCTCATGAAGGGCAGCTGTGGCTGTCCTGCTCACCATTGTCTCTGCAGGTCCTGGTACATGAACTGGCACATAGTAGATGCTTAATAAATAAGTGTTGAGGACCCTACATCTTGTCTTACCCTGAGGGCTTTTTCACCAACCCTGCCACACACGTCATCTTCACAGTTGTGGCCCTGGGCGTGGGGCATGGGGATGAAGAGGCTGTGCACAGTGACAGTGCCTCATTGTCTTCTTTCCTATCTAGATCTCCAAAAGGAAATGCTCATTGCAACCCCAATAGTTTTTGTCAGGAATGATCTTAGTGAGCAGATAATAGGGAGGCTGTTTGAGTTGGTGCAGAATTGGGGATAGGCTCAATTGGCACCTTCATTTTATAATAATGAGTTAGGACATAATGTACAGGGCCAGACAGGGAGACCCCACCACACACCAAACTAGGCAGGAGAGGGCATCACTGGCAAAACCTATGAAAATATTCCTGACCTTAAAAGTGAGGCTTTCTGGGGGACACGGCTCTCCTTCTGGTGGGCTCAGGGCATCTTCCTCCTCTTTGCAGCAGGAATTGGCGAGGTTAGGAACATTGGCTCTGCAAAGTTGCTTTACCTGTTTGTGTGCCTCTGTTTTCCTATCTGTAGAATGGGGTAGTGCAAATTCCTCACAGGGCTCTTGCGAAGATTAAGTGAGTCAATGTGGGTAAAGTATTTATAATAGGGCCTGGCACAGGGTGAGTACTCAATAGATATTAGCCATTTTTATCATTGTTTTCCATATGGGTGGGGATGTGGAGAAGCTGCCAGCCCCTTGGCCTTCTCAAGAGCCTCTCCTGGACTTGTTGTGTCATTGACAATGTTTGCAGCACTTGAGCCCTTGTGTGCAAGGATCAGAGGGCATGTTAGCTCTGCTGGGCTCTGACCTTTACATCCAGCTGGTTTTGTTCACCGAGGCTCTTTTACAAGTCACTTTTCACTGTGCACTGCTGGGCAGAGAGGACTTGTTTTGCAAGCCTACTGACAGCAGCCTTCAGTTCTCATCTCCTGAGTTATTGTGAAGTTTGAAAAGGTTAGAGTGGGGAGGTGGAGGGTGAGGCACATATAATGGAAAAACATGAGCTACAGAGCTGGCCCTTGGTGGTCTGACTGCAGTCTTCCCCTCTTGATATAGTGCAGAAGTAATAATTCCTATACCAGGGTGGCTATACTGATCCTGTCTACAGCATTCCTTCATCACAGGAACCACTTTGCCCCACCCTTGTGTTCTGGGAGGGACTGTCAAACACGACATTCATTCCGCCGGAAGGGGGCCACATGATCCAAGATGGCCAATAGAACCCCAACCTTCTGGTGACATAATTCTAGAAAGGGGCATGTGACCCAAACAGGACCATTCAGATTCTTCTCTGGGATTAGCCTGTAGATTTTGGGAGAGGGATGCTCTTGTTCTTCCAGATTTGCTTGGCCAGGAGGAAGTAAGCCTGTCTTGTGGATAAAGCCTGAAAAACAGAAGCAAGCGGAGCTAATAGATGGGTAAAAACAGAGTCCTGATGATAGGTATACTTTTAGCTCCTGGATACAGCCATTCCTGAAGCCAGACCCCTTTGAACTCTCCAATTCTGGGAGCCCTTTTTAGCTTAGACTATATTGGATCAAGTTGCTATAACTTGAAATTGAATGAGACCTAACATTGTAAGATTTATTGAGCACTTGCCTTGTGCCAGACACTGACCTAATAATTTGGTAAGCATTGACTGGTTCATCTTGGATGAATTACTGCATTTCTTGGAGACTCCATTTCCTAGTATGTAAAATGGGTATAATATTTTAGGAATAGGATTGCTGTGAGGCTTAAGTGAAGTAAAACATATAAAGTGCCTGGCACATAGTAGGTCCTCGATAAATGTTAGATACTTTTCTTGGACTAGGGAACTCTGTGATAGATATCTTTGTGGGTACTTTTTGGATCAATTGCCTCCCTACTTCCCAAAGGGGAGTTGCAGAGTCAAAGGATATGCACACACAGCAGCCAACTGCTCTCCAGAAACATGCTAGTTGTATCAGTTATCTGTTGCTGTGTAACAAGTCACCACAAATTTAGTGTCCTTAAAAGAACACATTCTATTATTTCACCATTTCTGAAGGTCAGGAAAATGGGGATGGATTGGTGGATTCTCTGTTTCACTGTCTTTCACAGGCTACAGGAGCTGTCCGCTGAAACTGGGGTCTCCTTTGCAAGCTCACCTGGGTCAGGATCTGATCTGAAGCTCACTCATGATGTTGTCAGAATTTCCTGGCCTGCTTACTGAGGGCCTCACTTCCTCACTGGTGTTGGCTAGAGGGCCATGTACAGTTTCTGACCACGTTGGCCTTTCCAGCAGGAAGTGTATAACCTGAGAAGGCAAATAAAGTCTGCCAGCAAGACAGAAATGGCATTCTCATGTAATATAATCACAGAAATGACATCCCATCTGTTTTGCTGTATTTTATTGGTTAGAAAAAGGCATGGGTCCTGTCCACACTCACAAAGAAGGGTATTGCACAAGGGTGTGATTACCAGGAGGTGGGATCTTTGGGGACCATCACCTTTTTTCTTTTCAATAAATTGTGCTCTTTGTGTCCTGCCTAAGAAATCTTGCTTAATCTAATGCCACAAGGATTTCCTCTTATGTTTATCTCTAGTTTTATAGATTTAATTTTTACACTGACTGTAAATGTGTAAATGTGATATATTTAGAGTTACTTTTTTGAAGATTTTTTATTTATTTTTATTTTTAGAGAGAGGGGAAGGGAGGGAGAAAGAAATTGAGAGAAATATCAATGTGTGGTTGCCTTTTGCACACCCAGTACTGGGGATCTGGCCTGCAACCCAGGCATGTGCTCTGACTGGGAACTGAACTGGCAACTCTTTGGTTCACAGGCCGGTGCTCAATTCACTGAGTCACATCAGCCAGGGCTAGAGTTAATTTTTATACATGGTGCGAGGTAAGAACTTATTTTTATTTTTGCATATGATGTTCAATTGAGTGATATAATTATAGTTGAAAACTCTACATGAAATATGATCATAATTCTAATAATAATATCTTACATATTGTGAGTGCTTGTTATGTGTAGGGCTCTCACTAAGTATTTTACCTGTATTGTTTTATTTGCTTTTTGTAATGACCAGATGAAGGAGGAACCAATTTAAGTCTTCTCAGCTCTATGTATCTCATAAGTTAGAAACCACCCTCGACTGACCCATGAGATATTTTGTCAAATTAACAAAGGCAGACACAGAATATACTGCCATTTGTGTAAAAAAGAATGCATGTGCACACACACGTACAAAACCATATTTGCTTGCGCAAAATATCTTCAGAAATTGCTAAGGGTGGTTGCCTCTGGGGAAGGGAACCTGGTGACTCAGATTTGAAGAGGAAGGGAGACTTTGCACAGGACAGCACTTTGTACCTTTTGATATTAAAACTTGAGTATTTCACAACTTGCATCAACATTATCTACCCAAGGGATATGTAAAGTTAGAGGAAAAGAATGTAAGAAATTCTGGTGATCTGCCCTCAAAGCTTGTACTCTTATCCACCATCCTGGCTCTGTTTATTATTTTATTGCTTTACTTCTCTTTACCTCCATATTCCCACCTGTCAGCTGGGGATGATAACAGCACCTGTCTCATAGAACTGCTGTGAGGACTGACACAATGCATGTAAAACACCTAGAACAGAGTCCTATACCCAGAAAAGCTTAATCAACACTATTATCATTATTTTATTTGCAGAAAAAATGATTAGAAAGAAATGCTTCTTTATTATAGTATAGTATAGTATAGTATAGTATAGTATAGTACAGTATAGTATAGTATAATATAATACTATACTATACTGTACTATACTATAATATCAATATTACATTGATATATGTTAGTAGAGGTCTCTCTGGCTGTGGGATAACAGGGAACTTAAATTTCTTTCCTTTTTCCAAGATCAAGAAAAAGTTTACAAACTATTTTTACACTAAACATTTCAACTGCTTCCCAGCCCAGACCATCCCCAGAGTCTCTGGGTTGCACATTCTCTGGAGGCTCTGTTCAGTCCTTAGGTAATAGCTGAGGGTTGGGTTGTCTGGTCTGTGTCTAGACACCTTATTTCCCTTGACTCTTGTAGAAACAAGATACCGTATTTTGCCGTGTCTAATGGGCACTTTTTTTGCCCAAATTTTTGAGGGAAAAATAAGGATGAGCATTATACATGGGTGTAATGATTACATACCATGGGTATAATTATAGGATCCCATGTATAATGTGTGCAAAAACAGGGGTGCACATTATACATGGGTGTGCATTCTACATGGCAAAATATGGTACTTCTTAACACTGGAAAAATGTTTCTAAACTAAACCCAGAGCTGGGGAGAACAGAAGGAGGTAGGGAGGGTGGTTAATGTGCTTATGTGATTAGGCCTTAATTATGCCCACTCTTCAGATGGGAGATGGATGCTCATAGAAGTTTTAGACAGGCAAATGAGTTGGGCTGTGGGGATACCTAATTGGCTAAATTGTTGGAGCTTCCAGTTAAGCTGCTATTTTTGTCTCGACGATCTGGAATTACAGGGGAAGCTTGCCTGATGTGTTTCAGAAACATCACTTATCCATGCATGCAGAGTGTCCCCCCCACTACACGCATGGATGTCGCTCTGGGCGGAGTAGTAGGAAGTGCAGCCAAGTGGCCTACACTTTGTGCCGCAGTTGCAAATGCAATTTGATTTGGGGTCTCCTCTTTTGGGAAGCCGTCTATTGCTGGCTTGCTCTGTACTTCTTCCTACTGTCTTTTGTAGCAGAGTGTTGACCAGGCCCTATTCTTAGGGTTCAGGTAAACCTAGGTTCAAATCCCTGCTCCTTTTGTGATTTTGGATAAGTTACTCTACTTTTCTAGGCCTCAGCTTCCTCATCTCTAACATGGGGGCAATAGGGAGTCCCTACTTTATTAGGATTTGTGTTTGGCAGAATCACAGCCTCCCCAAAATGTCCACATCCTAATCCTTAAAATGTGTGACTATGTCACTTCATGTGGAAAAGAGGAATTTGCAAAAGTGATTAAGGATCTCGAGATGGGGAGATTTTCCTGGGTGTGCTCAATGGGAGGCAAGAAGGTCTGAGAGAGAAGGTATAAGGACAGAAGCAGAGGTCAGAGAGGAGAGATAATTTAGCATAGTGGCCACAGGAAACTCGTGTAGAGTTGCTGTGATGATGAAATCTCATCATTAGGACAAGAGTGTGAGGGACAGGGATTGGGGTGCAGGCCAGAGGTATGGGCTATCTGAACATGCTAGTGTGAGAAGGGCTTTTAAAGTCAGCACTCTGCAAATGGTAGTTTTCATCAAATAGCATGATTTCAACCTACTTCCATGACTGCATGTGCTACATTGTTTCACATGTATTTCTTTCCTTTCTGTGTTTCCCAGGATACCATGAAATCCTCAGAGTAGGAAGGGACCTTGCCTTATTCCTATTGTATCCTTAGTGTCTGGTACACAGTAGCTGCTCAATAAATTTTATCTCAACAGGCTGACCAGAGATGCCCCTCTTCGTGTCTTCAGAGAAGCCCTGGGTAACAGTACCTTTTCTTTTCTGGGTCTCACTTTCCTCTTCTATAAGATGACTTGGCTGATGCTACGGTTTCTCTCTGCTCTATGTGTCTCTGATCCTCCCCTAGTCCCTGCTGAGCCATGGTAGGGAGAAGGAGTAAAATCTGTCCCTCGTGGTCTCTTGTTACAGGGCTTGGCTGGGGAAGAGGATGGCAGTGTCTCCAGCAGCAGGTGGTTTCACAGGAACATGACCTCTTAAGATTTGGCTGGTTCTGGACCCACACCTTGTGATGTTCAGAACCTCAATCGGTGAGTTTCCAGCCTGGCCTTTGCCTGCTCCAGCCTTGGAGGGCTGGAGGCTGGCACCGGGCACTGGTGTGCCAGTTCTGACATTAGCAATCTGGAGAGGCACTGTCTCCTCAGGAGCTGCAGATGCTTTTGGGGCGGGGGGGGGGAGGACTGGGGCAGGCAGGCTCTGTCTGCAGCACTGGGGGAGATGTCAGACCTAATTGTTCAGATTCATGGGTAGTGGCAGTGGCCTGGAGCTGGGAGCTGGGCCTAGGTTTGAATGCCAAGTCTGTGCCTTATTAGCTGTGTGACCTTGCTGGGTCAAACTCTGAGCTGCTCTGTCATGTTTTTCAAAAAAGGGACCCATGCTAATAGCCAGGGCTAATGTTTACTGGCTGTTTCTATGGGCTACCTGGATTTCACTCAGAGCTTCACAGGAGTGATTCCAGGTCATGTTCTCACAGTCCCAAAGTCAGCGTCATCTTAAACCTTCTATACAGATGGAGATATTGAGGTTCCCTGAGGCTTTGGACTTTGCCTGAGGTCCCAGGCTAGGAATGGCTACGGGTGAGGTTGGAACCCCGGTAGCCTGCCTTCAGAGCCTCTGCGCTGAGCTGGTGGTACGGCCCACAGTCTCTCTAACAACAACCAGTGTCAGTGAAGAGAGAAGATGGATGCCGTGGTGCTGTTGTGACTACTATCATCCCTGTCACCTCCACTATCATTGTGTTACCATTTTCGTGAGTCATTCCTGAGCTCTTCCCTTCATGTTTCAGACAGGGCAAGTCTGAGATGGGCTTTTACAAATTTGTATATCTAAATTTGCATATGTATCTATCCAGTGGTTTTTAGTTTATCTGCAGAGTTGTGCAACCATCATCACAACTGAATGTTAGAACACTGATTTCACCCCTAAAAGCAACCCTGTGCTCATTTACAGTCATTCCTCCCACCCCCGTGACAGTTAATTTTATGAGTCACAGGGTGCCCAGATTGAACATTATTTCTGGGTGTGTCTGTGAGAGTGTTTCCAGACGAGGCTAGCACTTGTTAAGAAGGTTGATCTCAGGTTAGGTGCTCTTACCACAAAACACCACCACCACAACCACCACCACCAACAACAACAACAACAATGGGACAAAAGGAAATTTTTGAAGGTGGTGAATATGTTTATTACCTTGATTGTGGTGATGGTAACACGTGTATACTTACATCCAAACTTACCAAATTGTATATGTTAATTTTGTGCAGTTTTATTTATGTATTTATTTTTTTGTCTATACATTTTTTTCATAGAATTGATGTGAATATTAAAAGAGGAAACACATCTGATGTGCCTGTTATAACAATTTAGTAGGTAAGCTGTCCTCGGAATAGATTCCTAGAAGAGAACTTTTACCAGCCCCTTTTACAGATGAGCAGACAGAGGCTCAGAATGCGGAAGCAATCAGTACTGGATCTTTCGGCAGGCTAGTGGTGCTGGAACGCCGGTGTGCTGGCTCCTGGTTCTGGCTCTTTCCCTTCTACCTTGCTCCTGGAAGCAGCTTCTCTCTGGCCAGGGGATTTTCATTTCAATCTGGAAGAAGTTCCCTAAAAAGAAGAGAGGGCAGCTCAGTGTTCATCTCTTGGCATCATGCCAGTCATGTAATAAGAAAATTAAACCAGTGGGTTACTGATCCTTTTTCATTCTAAGATAATTATGTTATACGGGATACGAAGAGTGACAGCTCCTCTAGATGTCTCTAATGTACAGATGGAGGCTGTGCACTTAAATGGTCATGCACGGGTTGGGTCTGCAGAGCCCAACTGGCTAGTAGAACATCATGACCTCATGAGACAATAAAGAGACTATTTCTCTCTGGTGCAGCAATCTTAATAGCTGTATAGATATCCTGGCTATATGTCTAAACCCTGGAGTTGGTTCCTTATGAGTTCGCCACACAAAATGAGCTCTGTGCTCGCAAAAAGGAGCTTTTGGGCAGAATTCATTTATTAAATCAACAAATCTTCATTATACATCTACTGTGTATCAGGCACTAATGTAAAAGCTAATGATATACATTAGCTAGGACCAACATTATCACTGTCTGCATCAGTTCACAACGCACTCAGTTGCAATGCAGACAATCCAAAGATGGTGGCTTAAACTGATAGGGCTTATTTTTATCTTCTGATGAGAATTCTGGAAATAGGCAATTCAAGGACAAAACAGCTATTAAATAATGCCATTTGAGACTCACACTCTGTATTTTTGTTTTTGCTGCTCACAAGGAAGTTTATTCTCATGGTTGCAATATGGCTGCTGTACTTCCAGCTATCACACCTCTATTTCAAGTGGATCCAAAGATTTCTTCTCCCTAGCATTTGTCTTTTTTCTTGGGAGAGCCCTTCTCAACAGAATCTGCTTACTACCTAGTTGGTCAGAATTATGTTACATGGCTACCAGTGGCTGGAAGGTGTCTAGACATGTGAAAGAGGGGGTGGCTCAAAATAGTGTTGAATGAGCTATCCTATAGTACTTACAGTACTTCCTGAATGTCCAAAGGGACAGACAGGTAGCAAAATAACTTCATTATTAAACAATCATCCATTACTATTGAGAGTCTCATTGCTAAGACAACATATGTTTTAGGGTGGGTTTCTTCTGAAGTAGACCCTGAGGTAAGGATTTGAGGGAAAGCAATTTTATTTGGGGGTGAGCCTAGAATGCACTGGTACAAAGAGCAGAGACTTGAGATGGACAAAGGAAGAAAACCAATATGACATGTGCCATTGAGCGCATCACTCTGGTGGGCAACTGGGGCTCAATCCCACTGGGGACCTCTGGGAAACAGAACTTCCTGTTCCCCTAAGGAGTGAATTAGCTGGACCTATTTATCTTCTAACTCCATTCATCTTTGGCTGTTGCTATGTGCCTTAATTCTCCAATAATTCTAGCCTTCTTGCTTGGGGAGAAAAGTCCCCATGTGGAGAGTCGCAGGTATGCATGGGAGGATCCTGCAGGTGTGAGTTGCAAAGTTGAGTGCCTGAGTGGTGATGGCAGGGTTTTAACCACACCTGAATCAGCATGTCATAGAGCTTTTAATCTAAGTTGGGGTGTTAGCTAAGCCCTTTCCAAAGATGTAATTTTGAAGTTAAGCCCCTCCCCCTGAAAAAAAGAGTAGGGATATGAGTGATCTAGTTAAAGGGGACAGTATGTGTGAGGACCAAGAGGAAGGAAAGAATTTCACCCATTCAGGGCCTGGGTATATGAGGCTGGAGAGGCAAGCAGGGCCTCAGGGCTGTAGAACTGCACAAATCCAGATCTCGCTGATTAAAAAAAATGTTCTTTTTTTCCATGATGCTGTATGGTTCCTATTGAAAGGCAACATCTCTTCCCAATATCTTGACATCTCCCTCCCTTCTGCCCTCTTTCTTTAAAATATTTTCTCTTTACATTCTTCAAATGTACTCCCTACCCTGCACTTCCAAAAATCTTTTCTGCATATTTTGATAATAGTATTTGTAGGACTCTGCATAAATCACAAAGTACTTTTATACTCATCATCTTACCCCACCCTCATGGTGCCCTTCTGGGATTGGTACATATGAACACCCCCATTTCATAGCTGAGAAAACTGAGGCTCAGAGAAGGGAGGCAACTTCTCTGGGTTTACACAGCCTGTAAGATGCTGATTTAAGATTAAAAAGCAGCCTTGCAATCCCTGTTGAATATTGTTCTCTGCAACACTAGTACCCAGCAGGATGCCTGGCATGGCTTTCATCCTAAATGTTGTGGCCTTTTTGGATTCTGCCTCAGGAGGCTTCAGGTTTTTATCCTGCCTCTTCAGTGGACTGGCTGAATAACAATATCACCTGACATTTAATATGCTTCACCCTTCCCTAGATTCATAGAAAAACATTACTTTCTGTTCTTTTTAGAATAGAAAGTAATGAGCACAATTCAGGTAGACTGTATTAAACTCCTCAGGAAAAATAGAATGATGAAAACCTACAAGGTCATCTATACAAAGGGTGCCTGGAAGATCTTATGTAGATGAGGAAAATGAGGCCCAGTGAAGGGACATGTACCTGCTGGGTGGAGGAGGGTCTGTTGTTTTGGTTTGCATTTGTCTGTCTCTTCATTCTGTTAATGACACCTTGGTTTTCCTTTGAAGAGTCAGCTAGGTTTTCCAGACAAAATACGGGACACTCAGTTAAATTTGAACTTCAAATTCAACAACAAAAATAACAACAAAGTAAATTTTGTTTTTAGTATTAGTATATCCCAATTATTGCACAGGATATACTTATGCTAAAATTATTCATTGTTTATCTGAAATTCAAATTTAACTGGGTGTCTTGTATTTTTATTTGCCTCACCTGGCACCCACATAACACCTCTTAGCTTAAAGGGCAGGTGACTCAATCTTGGATGATCATTGTATTCTATCCCTCTGATTCATAGAGATTTGTTCGGAGATGGGAATATGTTGAAAAGCAGGCAAATGAACTTGTTTTGGAAAACCGGTTAACACTACTGAAGAAAACAGTCCCTCCTTTTGTTGGGGTTGCTGAGCTGTGGAAGGTAGCCCCTGGGGTCCAGCAAATGAGAGTCTGCTTGAGGAATGAAGCCAGGAGAAGGGAAAGCAACTGAGAGATGGGGACAGAGAGGGGATCGGGGAGAGAGTGAGCAAGAGAGAGAAGAGATTAACCCTTAAAGACATAATTGGGGGTCCAGCTTCATTGAATAGCTCCCTAATGGGGGTGGAACAGAAGACTGTTTTGATGATGGTGACTGAGCTGAAAGCAAAACCATCAGTAGTGATGGTTATGGGGAAGATCCATCTAGTCACGGTGGTGGTTGAAGGGGTGATGGAGTGGAATGCTGTGCAGGTTCAAGGGGAGGATGTGTTCTTGCTGGTGATAGCTCTGTTCAGGGTGCTGCTGATGCTGCTGATAATGAAGATGAGGCTGCGATAATGAAGATTAGGGTAGTCTTGGTAAGGGAGAATAAAGTAACTAGGAAAGGGATGATTCTCAACCCCAGTCTAGAACCAAGTAGTATCAGATCTACACCCAGCCCCCAATTTAAAACAATCTATTCAGTTTACTCCCAGCTTACTGCTGGCACCACCCTAGCCCAGGCCACCAGCCTCTCTTGCTGCTTCTACTACAACGTCCTCCTAAATGCCCTCCTTGCCTTCTTCCCTTTCTGTCTCCCTACAGTCGGGCTCCACACTAAAGCGAGTATGGAGATTGAAATTTTGAAAATGTAAATTAGAGCATTTCAAAAACCATTCTCTGTAAAAAACCATTCAAGTGACTTATACTTGGATCCAAACTCTCGATTATGACCTCAAGACCAGCATTACCTGGTCACTATGGTACCCCATTCCCCGTAATCTCAATTCTCTCTGCTTGCTCTACTTGCTCCAGCAGCATCAGCAGCACCCTGAACAGAGCTATCACCAGCAAGAACACATCCTCCCCTTGAACCTGCACAGCATTCCACTCCATCACCCCTTCAACCCCCACCTTGACTAGATGGATCTTCCCCATAACCATCACTACTGATGGTTTTGCTGTCAACTCAGTCACCATCACCAAAACAATCTTCTGTTCCACCCACATTAGGGAGCTATTCACTATGTTCTAGTCTGATCCCTCCCCTTTCAGTTATTCTAGAATGTACTAAAGTAAATCCTGCATCTAGTCGAATCCATCCCCTAGACATGAAATGCCCTCACATCTGCATGTCTCAGCATCAAGGTCACTTTCTGGATTCGGATTCTGAATGAGGCATCCCCTTGTTACTTTCTCTCATAGCTCCCTGTTCTAAGCACGCTTTGTTTAATAATTTTCTCTCTAATTCATCAACTTTTGGGTCTTGGCACAATCTTTGCTTAAGAATGTGTCGCAGGAGTGCCAAGATTTTGACCTTTCTGTCATATGGGCACCCTCCAGGGGCCTTTGGTTGCTGCAGTCCCTGAGGCTGGCCATCTTCAGCATCTAAAAGCCTCTTGCAGGTATCCTTGCATGCCATACAAATAGGATTTTCTGCGTGTGCCTTGCTTTGAAGACTGGGAGGCCCACACCACACACTTCGTATGGGTAGGGTCTGTGTTTGGGTTGTTCATAACTATGTTTTTACCACATACTATAGTGTCTGGCACACAGCGGGCACTCAAAAAGTATTTCTTGAAAGAATAAAATGTTTTATGATGGTGATGAAGATGGTGCAATTGATCAGGGTGATGGTGATGATGGTTATGGTTGTGGTGCTGGTGGTGCTGGTGGTGCTGGTGGTGCTGGTGGTGCTGATGGTGGCAGCCATGGGATTAAGAAAGACTTTGGTGGTCAAAACAATACACTACAAGGACCTAACCTAGACCGTTGCTATAAGGAACTCCTATAAAGAGCGGGTCTGCCTTTTTTCTTTAGCAAACCTGGAAAAATCAACTGAAGGTAGATTTTGGAGGAGGGGTCATTGCAGCTGGACAGAGAAGGGCTGTTGAAGATTATCTGAAAGCTTGGGGACTGTCGGGCCCACAGCGCCCCTTCTTACTTCCTCAGCTTGTGGGAAGGCCACCCTCCCTCCCGCACACCCCGCAGCCTCCTGCGTTGCGGGGCTGAGCACAGAGGAGGAGGGGGCGCACCGTCGGGCGGGTGTGGAGCAGGAGCTATGGAAGTGCGGGCGAGGGAGGACCCCTGACGCAGCAGGTGGGAAGTGGGGAGTTGAGGAGGCAGTGTGGGAGAGCAAGCAGGGCTGGGGTGGAAAGGGAGAGCAGGGCAGACTGGGCAAGAGCTGGGGGTTCACGGAGAGTGAGGCAGGGGATAGGAGGGCAATGGCCTGGGAAAGAAGTGAGGAATAGGATGAAAGGGTGCACTCGGACTGGGTGTGTGGTCTGCGGGCGCAGGTGAGACTCTGAGGGGTGGAGCCAAGGACGATGGGAAGGATCCGAGTCCCGGGCGGGTGTTCCAGACCCCAGCTGCGCGGCGCGGTCAGTGGAAGTGGGAGCTGGGCCATGCGGGTGCCCCTGGGTGTGCTGGCGGGCTTGGCGGCGCTGGCTGGGGCGCTCAGCTTCGTGCTTCTGGCGGCCGCCATCGGCACCGACTTCTGGTACATCATTGACACCCAGCGGCTGGAGCGCGGCGGTCCGGGGGCTCAGGACGGTGTGTGGGGCGCCAACCGCAGCCAGCTCGAGCCTTTGAGCTCGCACTCTGGTCTCTGGCGGACCTGCCGCGGTAAGGGGCCGATGGGGACCCGTTCGGGGCTGCGAGCGCCCCCTGCGCAGTGCCCTGCTTGCCGGGGGACCTGTTGCTGGGCGCGCACCCCTTCTCTAAGCCTCTAAAGCCTTAAACGCGGTGTCTGGGGTCCGGGAGGGAGGGTGGTAGGCAGAGAGCGGCAGCTGTCAGCATCCTTCTGAGAGGTGCTCTCCGCAAGGGCTCCCTGTGGGGGCATCTGCTGGCCGGGTTCCCAACTCTAGGGTGCCAACCAATGCTTACTCTGCCTCTTCCAGTTCAGAGCCCGTGCGCGCCACTGATGAACCCCTTTTGGCAGGAGAACGTGACGGTCAGCGACTCTAGCCGACAACTCCTCAGTGAGTCCAGGGAGGGTTCATGGGGGGAGACTCCATGTCTGGCCACCAGTTTTGGAGTTTTTCTCCCAACGGTGGGCGCGGGCAGGGCGGAGGGGGCGGTAGGGCGGTCTATGATGCTGGCGAGAGGAGCCAGTGGAGTTGGGAGCAGCGGGCGGGGCCTCTTGCTCCACTCGTACCGTGGGGCGGTATAGGATTTATTTAACAAAGGTCGACTACAGGCTTTCTGTGCTCTAGGCACGGTGCTGATGATTACCACCCAGGCCTGCTCAGACTGCCTGGGGAGACAGATGCGAGCTTCCGCAGTTGTATTTCAGGGTGACAGCAGCATGAGGGAGGGTGACTGATCCCAGAGAGACACCTAAACCAGGCTGAAGAGCAGAATGTTGACAAGAGAGGAGGTCTTATCCCGCAGAGCAGAAGGCACACCCCATGTCAGCTTTATTTGTAGCTTCGTTGTTGAGGATACAAAAGCGCTTGACTGTGGCAGGAATGTAGCATTTGTCTCACAATTCACGGAAGGAAATTCGGAGACAGAGAACAGCCCCCTCCCTCTAGCAGCCAGTGTGTCTGTCTCAGTCATGGCTGATTTTCCAAGTGCCTAGCACAGTGCTTGGAACTCAGTGAAGGCGTCAGGACTGAATGCAAGAGAGCAAACAGGCTGAATGAACACTTGTGGAAGGAGGGGGATAAATATAATAGTTCAATTCATTGAGGCTTGTAGTGGGCTAGACATGTAGCCAAATCATCTATGTCTTCATTTAATCCCCACAGCTTCCATTATCTTCTTCACTTGTCCAGTGAGAAAACAGGCCCAGAGAGGTACCATGGAAAGGATCTGATGAGGCAATGAAAGCTGAGTTTCACAGACATTAAAAAATGTGGGCAGTTTTTGATAGACTTATCAAGACTTGCCCCTAACTTGGCCCACTAGGCCTGACAGGATCCCTCTCCAACTCCGTTCACCCCTTTGGTCTTTCCTCTCCAACTATGCTGGCCTTGGGCCAGTTCCTGGAACATGCCAAGTTTCATGCTCTACCTGGAGTCTGTCCGCTCCAACCTGCCAGCTTGACTTGGTCAAGCTCCTACTCCTAGTATGTGCTGTGTGACATTTTGGGGGTTAAAATCTGATGCCCTCAGTAGATGAACTTCATGAGCATAGGGACCATGCCTATCTTGCCACTGCAGAATCCCCAATATTTAGCACAGAGCCTGGCACAGAGTAGGCCTTAAACCAAGGTTTGCTGGGTAGGTATAAGAGTGAATGCAGACTATTATTATAGTATAGTTAGAAGTAGAACTCAATTTATCTGTTGAATGAGTGAATGAGTAAATTAATGAACTGGAACTGTTTCACTGAAGTCCAGTGGCATAGTGGAAAATATTTAACAATTGGCTCTCTGGGGAAGTGGGCAGTCTTGATTTGTTGCATTTAACTTCTGTTGTGTAAATGTTCTGCTGTGGTCAATTTGAAGCTATCAACATAATGTCAGCTGGCTCACAAAATTCATAAAAACAAAACTGTTGGTTTTTGTGAGCTGATATGATTTAGTTCTAGCATACCACTACATAAAGTCCCACTGAAAGAGACATCCTCCAGATACATGGAATAGGCGGGATGTTGATGAAAGACAGAGGTACCATGGACTCTGTCCTCAGCCCCAAGCGGGACCAGGAGGAACTTTGGTTGTTCTTGGAGCATTGTTTCAAGAATAATCAAGAGTTCCTGCCCTTGCAGTGAGGGAGATGGGGGTCAAATCCCAGCTCAGTCCCTTATCAGGACTCTCTGGGCACCCGGGATAGGTATCCTAACCTCTCTGAGCCTCACTTTCCACATCTATCAAAGTGAGATGTAAAAACCATAAGGGGGTGTGGTCAGGATTCCACAACGTAGCTGTGTGAAAAAAATTAATCTTCCTTGGACCTCACAAAGTACCTAGTTGTTGTGTGATGACTATGCTGCATGAAAGAGTGATTCAATACAGAAGTACTAGATACATAATAAGTGTTCAGTCAAAACAAGTCCTATTGACCATTTCTTCCCACCTTTTTTAGATGCAGCCACATCCATGGAGTGCCAATTCTTTGCTGGGCTGTGTGCTGGCATTCAGGCTACTTGTCACATCTATGGGTAAATTGGATGGTTAACTACAGTTGGCATTGGTCTGACTTCTTTGTGAAACTTGATGATGCAACAACCCTGCATGCTCCAGGATTTTAAAAAATCAGGCAAAACTCACAGCCAGAATCTGTTCAATTGTTCACCCTCTGACCTAGGTTTAAACCTTAGCTTTACTGCCAACTAGGCATGTGACCCAGACAAGTTTCTATACTTCTCATGGGCAAAGTTAGGATAACTGTAATCTCTCTTCATAAGGATATTGTGAGGATGAAATGGGAGAGTGCATTTAGAGAGCCTTAGGCAGTGGCTGGCCCCTATAAGTGCACCTTAAGTGGCAGCTGCTGTTATTACCTTTCTATCATCCTTGGGAAAGAGCAGGATGCCCCTTCAGACCACGTGCTTGCTGCAAATCACCCCTGGAGAGAGCTTTTCCCAGAAACTTTTTATCCCCAGAATGAATTTTGAATCTTGTTCAAGCTCTTTTATTATGTGAGGACATTTTATTATTTTAAGGACCTGCTGCAGAGACCATAAATGAGAGAGGCCAGCTGTCAAAGCAGCATGTTTTCCGAGTCAGCTTCCTGGACAAACCCTAGTGGGAGTGTATGGTGAGAATCCTGGATTTGTCCTCCAAGAAAGCCCAAGCAGGTAGACCACTTTAGTGTCTTGTGAAAATCCACTTGGTCCTTCAGATTAGCTCTGGGGATATCGTGGCTTTGGTTCCTTGGTAAGGAACTGGAATAATTTTTGATGGAGAGCAGTCATCCAATTCAGCACTGTGAAGATACAAGAGCCACAGTCTAGTTGTACCAGCAGGAGTCTTTTGGTGGCAAGTGAGAGAAACTCAAATCATACTTGTTTAAATTTGTTTCCTAGTCCATATAACTGGGAAGCTCCAACCTCTGGACTTTCAGAAAACTAAAGCTCAGTTTCTTTCTTCTCCTCTATGGTCAATCTTTCTGCTTGGGTTCTATTTGCAAATCCTCTCCAATCTTAGCAACTCAAGTAAAAGGAGGCTCTCTATTTCCCAATAATTCTGCAAAACTTTCAGGTAGGCTTCTCATTGGACCAGATTAGATCACATGACCAGGTCTGAGCCGATCACTGTGGTGGAGGGGATGGGATGTTCTAATTGGCCGGGCTGTGTCATGTGCTACTAGTAACAAGGATGGGATCAGCTACATTATAGGTAAAGGCCCATCTTTTATCATCTGTGTGACTTCTGGCAAGTCCCCTGCTTCCATAAACTTGCTGTTTTGAGATGAAATGAAGTCACATAAGCAAAGCACACAGTGCACATGGCACTGTGCACAGTAGGAGCTCAATTAGTATCTCCTCTTCCTAGCCTAAGTCATATTGCTTCCCTTAGCCTCAGGCTTCTCATCTGTAAAATGGAGCTAACTTTCACAACAATCCTATGAGGCAGGTACTATTGTTATCATCCTTACTTTTCTAATGAGAAAACCAAGGCACAGAAAGGTTAGGTAAGTTATCAAAGATTGCATAGTAACTGGTAGATCTGGGACTTGAACCTAGGCTGTTTCCACTCTTTTAGAATGATGCTGCACTAAGTATAATTTCAGTGTATTATAATTTCCGTACATTGTAAGTATATTATGGTGCTACGACCAGAGGCCATGTCAGTCCAGAGGAGGAGCTCCTAGCCTGTTTCTTAGGTTTGGAGTCCCACTATGCTACTCTGCCACCTCCAGACAGGCAACCAGAGATGAGGAGGAACAGTCAGTGCAGAGGCACAAGGTAGGATGGAGCTTGGCACGTCCCAGACACAGCTGGATGGCAGAGTTTCTGGAGAGTGGGACAGAAAGTGCTTCTTAGACACACCTTGTGTTCTCCTCATGCCTTACCACTCTGTCATCTCCTAAGAGCCAGGAAGAAGGTCAGGCTGGTCATCCTACAGATAAGTACCCCAGACGCACAGGGATCAATGTCTTGCCCAACAGCAAACCAGTGGCAGAGGCGAGGGCTAGTGGCTTGACCTGGCTGTCCTCTGAGGAGGCGAGGTTGTAAAATCACAAGATTGGTTTCCCATGTTGCTGGATGCTGGATTGTTGTAGTGGCATGGCCAATTAAAACCAGCCCTCCCACAGGGCCTGGGACCAGTCACAGGAGATGAGGTAGGTGACAGGGACAGACACGGAGAAGGGTTTGGGGACATAATGGTGTTAAGAGGCTGCCTGGGCCCAGGAGGAAACTTTTAGTGCAATGTATGCATAGCTGTGCTGTAGGCAGGGAGGAGGCAGCAGGTGCCTGGGATCTCTGCTCCTCTAGGCATAAAGCCCCAGGCATCAGGGTGCCCTCTGGAAAGTCAAGTACACAGTCTAATCTAAAATAAAATCCATATTCAAAGTAATTCCACTTCTTGGGATTTACATGAGAGGCATCTAAGAAGAGGTTTACCATACCATTTTTGTAACATTGAAAAACAAGACATAGCCTCAGTACCCATGCATGGAGTTGTGGCTAAGTGTTTACATGTGTGGTATATTCATTCTATGGAATATTATGTGTTCTGTAAAAATAATATACTAACATGGATCAAACACCAAGATATACTGCAGAATGAAAAAAGCACATTCAGAGTGCTATGGGCACTATGATTCCATTTGTTATCCCTCCCCCAGCCCCCAATGTTATACCTTTCCTATGGTTATATGTCAAAATTTTAAGACACATCTTCCTTTTATATTCCATTAAGAAAGAAAACAACCCTGCTCATTGTTTGAGATGAGATGCCCTGTGTGGTCAAACACATCCTGTTCTCAGATATGTTAAAGTGTGACCAAGTCTGCCTCTTAGGGATATAGGTAAATACATGGGAAGATGGGTAATTATATGGGAAGATACAGAAAAAAGACTGGAAAGGTGTGCCTCCAAGCACTGCTGGAGGTTCACTCTGGGAGGAAAGGAAGAAAGGAGTTGAGGGGTAGCCAAACAGGTCTTGTTTGAATTTTTTCTAAGAAGAATGTTATATATTGTTATCAAACAAGCCCCAAGAGGATGTCCTAGAGGTTAGATTTCTCCCGAGTGAGGTGCAGGTAGCTATTTGTGACCCCAGCCTGTCTCTCCAGCTGCAAGAGCTGAGATATGTGTGTGCTTCTGGGTATCTCCTGCTTTGGGGTCTTCGCACGTTCTTCCCCCTCTTTTGGGAATGTCTGCCCTTCCTTTCTGTTCAGTTAGTGCCTCCTCATTTATCCTCCAGGTCTCAGCTGTCTCCCTAACACCCAAGCCCTTCCTCACTCCCAGGCTGAGTTAGACACTGGTTGTCTGCACTCTTGCTACCCTTTGTCAGCCTTCTTTGTTGTGTTGTTCCAGCTCTGACACTTCATAGCTGTTCCATCTTCAGCCACTGACATACGCATGCACCTTGAACCCCAGTTTTCTCATCTGTGAAGTGGGAATTAAAAAGTCCTACCTGGCAGAGCCTAAGGTCCTTGAGGACAGGAAAGAGACAATTATTCAAACATTCAAATGCAACAACAGCTTGGCAAAGTCAGAAGATAATTTGTGGTCCAAATGACAGGTGAGAAAACAGGCCTTTGAGAGGTGATGTCATTTGCTTGGTAAGAGGTGCAGTCAGAATTTGAACCCAGCTCTTTGCTTGTAGAGTCCTGCTCCTCCCATGTCACCACAATGCATCTTGGAGACCATGAAGATGAATGGGATGCAGTCCCTGTCCTCAAGGGGGCTAAGTTCTGGTGACAACAGACTCATGGACAAGTATTTACAAAAATTTAAATAATTTTCTTTCTTACCAGGCTTAATGGGACTGGATGTCTTTGAGCCCATCTTGGAGTCTCAAAGTGCATTGACAAGGTTTGAAAATAAAAACGGTGACATTTCCCCTTGGGAAATGGTTCCTGAGATGTTCTTTTGCCAATGCTTCTGATGGTTCTGAAGGAAAGATATGTCCCTGCTGTCTTTAAGAGTAGAACTATTAAAACTGCACTTGAACAACAATAAAATTAAAAAAAAAAAATGTAGTACTACTGTTGCCTAGCTCACCACCTGGGGGCTCTCTGATCTCGCAAGCATCGTGGGAGCCTGGTTTTCCCAATGTTCTGACAGTGGAGCAGTTACAGGTTCCCTTGGTGGGAACATTTTTGCTTCTTTTTGGGTTTGCTTTCTGTTTTACTTGTAACACAGCACTTTTTTTGTTTTGTTTTGTTTATTTGGATTCCACATATAAGTGAAGTCATTCATTATTTGTCTTTCTCTGGCTGACTTATTTCACTTAGCATAATACCCTCTATGTCCTTCTATGTTGTTGCAGAGGCAAGATTTCATTCTTTTGTTATGGCTGAGTAATATTCCATTGTATATGTGCACCACTTCTTTTTTTAAATATATTTTATTGATTATGCTATTACAGTTTCCTGATTTTTCTCTCTTTGCTCCCCCCACCAAGCCCTCAAGTCCCTCTGGCAATCCCCCCATCATGTTCATGTCCATGGGTCATAAGTATAATTTCTTTGGCTACTCAATTTCTTATACTGTACTTTACATCCCTATGGCTATTCTGTAACTACCCATTTGTACTTCTTAATCCCCTCATGTCTTCACCCATTCCTCTACACCTCCCCTACCATATGGCAACCATCAAAATGCTCTCTGTATCCATGATTCTGTCTCTGTTCTTCTTGTTTGCTTAGTTTTCTTTTTTAGATTCAATTGTTGACAGATTTGTATTCTTTGTCATTTTATTGTTCATAGTTTTGATCTTCTTTTTCTTAAATAAGTCCCTTTAATATTTCATAGAATAATGGTTTGGTGATGATGAACCCCTTTACTTTTTTCTTGTTTGGAAAGCTCTTCAGTTGCCCTTCAATTCTAAATGATATCCTTTCTGAATAGAGCAATCTTGGTTGTAGGTCCCTGCTTTTCATGACTTTCAATATTTCTTGTCAATCCCTTGTAGCCTGCAAAGTTTCTTTTGAGAAATCAGCTGATTGCCTTATGGAACTCCCCTGTAGGTAATTAACTGCTTTTCTCTTGTTGCTTTTAAGATTCTTTCCTTTACATTTAACCACTGACATTTTAATTATGATGTGTCTTGGAGTGAGCCTCTTTGCATCCATCTTGTTTGGGATTCTCTGTGTTTCCTGGGCTTGCATGTCTATTTCCTTCACAAAATTAGGGAAGTTTTCTTTCATTATTTTTTCAAATAGATTTTCAATTTCTTGCTCTTTCTCTTCTATTTCTGGCACCCCTATGGTGTGAATGTTGAGCCTCTTGAAGTTGTCCCAGAGGCTGATTATACTTTCCTCTTGTTATTTTTTTATTATTCTTTCTTCTTGTTCTGACTTGTTGTGTTTTGCTTCCTTGTGTCCCAGATCATTGATTAAATTCTTGGTTTCATCCACTGTACTGTTTTTTCCCTGTAACTTGTTCTTTATTTCAATTAGTGAATCCTTCATTTCTGACTGGATCTTTTTTATGTCATTGAGGTCCTTACTATGTTCCTTGAACATCCTTCTAACCAATGTTTTGAACTTTGCATCTGATATATTGCTAATCTCCATTTTCTTTAGCTCTTTTTTTCTGGAGTTTTGATCTGTTCTTTCATTTGGGCCATGTCTCTTTGTCTCCTCATTTTGGCAGCTTCCCTGTGTTTGTTTCTATGTATTAGGTAGAGCTACTTTGACTCCGTGTCTTGGTAGTGTGGTGTAAAGTGGTAGGTGTACTGTAGGGTCCAGTGGCACAGCCTCCCCTATCACCCAAGCTGCATACCGGGGGTGCGCTTTTCATGTGTTCTAGTACATGCTCCTGCTGTAGCTGAGCCTTGGTGGTTGTTGGCAGATGAACGAGAGGGATTGACCCAGGCTAGTCAGTGGCAAGTATTGGCTGTGACCACTGAACACTGACTTCTGCCCTCCATGGAAGATTAGCTGTGCAGGGACAGCTTAGTGGTGCTCCGATGTGGTCTGTAGCTGTCCACTGGGTACACTATCCCTGGGGTTTCCCAGGTGGTGCAGGCCAAGTTGAGCCCCCACCTTTGTTTCGCCCATGGCACTCTGTTGAGCTAGAAAGCAATCTGAGATGGCTGCTACTTGTGCTGGGCTTGGAGATTCCCAGGTGAAGCCAAGCTGTGAATCTAGTCTGGCTGCTGCTAGTGCCAAGCCTGGAGCTACTTAGGCAAGAGGTATTGAGGTTGAGGACTCACTGAGGCTGGCTGTTACTTGTTTGAGAGGATTTAGGAAGTTGTGAAGCATGGGCCAAGACCAGACATTTATATGGAGAAGCAGCTTGAGTGGGCTCACAAATTGGGTGGGATGGAGTCTCTGAGGATCTCCAGGGTGGGTCAAACTGTGTAAGAACCGGACTGATGGAGTCTCAGATATGGCCCCAGCTTGCTGGCTCTGTGGGGGGAGGATTTAGAAAAGGGACAATGGCCTCTGCTCACCTTGATGACAGACATTTCAATTTCTCCATGTATACGACTGGTACCTTTCAAGCTGCTACCCCAGTGCTGGAGCTTAGACAGAATGAGTCTGAGAAGGTGAGTCCATGTGTGGATTCTTTTTTTTTAAAATTATGTTTTATTGATTATCCTATTACATTTGTCCCATTTCTCCCCCATCATTCCCCTCTACCCTTCACACCCCCTCCCACCCACATTCCCCCCTTTAGTTCATGTCCGTGTTTCATAAGTTCTTTAGCTTCTACTTTTCCCACACTATTCTTGCCCTCCCCCTGTCTATTTTCTACCCACCATCCATGCTACTTATTCTCTGTACCTTTTCTCCCTCCCTCCTCCTCCCACTCCCCTGTTGCAAACCCTCCATGTGATCTCCATTTCTGTGCTCCTGCTCCTGGTCTAGTTGTTTGCTTAGTTTGCTTTTGTTTTAGGTGTGGTTGTTAATATCTGTGAGTTTGCTGTCTTTTTACTGTCATATTTTTGATCTTCTTTTTCTTAGATAAGTCCCTTTAACATTTCATATAATAAGGGCTTGGTGATGATGAACTCCTTGAACTTGACCTTATCTGAGAAGTGCTCTATCTTCCCTTCCATTCTAAATGACAGCTTTGCTGGATAGAGCAATCTTGGATGTAGGTCCTTGCCTTTCATGACTTGGAATACTTCTTTCCAGCCCCTTCTTGCCTGTAAGGTCTCTTTTGAGAAATCAGCTGACAGTGTGATGGGAACTCCTTTGCAGGTGACTTTGCCTTTATCCCTTGCTGCTTCTAGAATTCTCTCCTTCATTTTAATCTTGGCTAATGTAATGATGATGTGCCTTGGTGTGTTCCTCCTTGGGTCCACCTTCTTTGGGAATCTCCAAGCTTCCTGGACTTTCTGGAAGTCTATTTCCTTTGCCAGATTGGGGAAATTCTCCTTTATTATTTGTTCAAATAAGTTTTCCTCTTGTTGCTCTTCTTCTTCCCCTTCTGGTACCTCTATAATTTGGATGTTGGGACATTGAAAGATGTCCTGGAGGTTCCTAAGTCTCTCCTCATTTTTTTTGAATTCTTGTTTCTTCCTTCTTTTCTGTTTGGTTGTTTCTTTCTTCCTTCTTGTCCACTCCCTTGATTTGAGTCCCAGTTTTCTTCTCATCATTATTGGTTCCCTGTGCATTTTTCTTCATTTCACTTATTGTAGCCTTCATTTTTTCATCTAATTTGCGACCAAAATCAACCAATTCTGTGAGCTTCCTAATCACCAGTGCTTTGAACTGTGCTTCTGATAGGTCGGCTACCAGTGCTTTGAGCTCTGCATCTGATAGGTTGACCACCTCCTGGTTGCGTAGATAAATTAGCTCCAGGCCCCAATCTGTTCTCCCTTTTGAGCCATCCTTGTTTTTTTTATTTTATTTTTACTTTTATTTTTATTTGGTCTGGTTGTGGCTGTTACATAGTGAGGGGTGGAGCCTTAGGCATTCACCAGGGTGGGGCAGCCCAGTTGCTGGGTTGTGATGCTGGATGTGGGGGCGGGGTCCAAGAGGGAACAATGGTGCTTGCTCCATGCTCTCTCAAGGATTCCAGTCCCTTCAGCCACTTTACCCTAGCAAATTGGGCACTTCTGGTACTGATTTCCATGTGGGTGGGCCTGTGCAGGATCCGGGACCCCATGGGTCTCCCTAACGAACTCTCCTGTGAGGCTGGGACTCCTTCCCAGCACCTCAGGCCCCACAAGTATTTTTTAAAATATTTTGTTTATTTATTTTTAGAGAGAGGGGAAGGGAAGGAGAAAGAGAGGGAGAGAAACATCAATGTGTGATTGCCTCTCACGTGGCCCCGACCTGGCCTGCAACCCAGGCATGTGCCCTGACTGGGAATCAAAGCAGTGACTCTTTGGTTCACAGCCCATGCTCAATCCACTGAGCTACACCAGCCAGGGCCACAAGTATTTTCAATGGGTGCTTTTAGGCTTCACTTCCCAGCGCTGGGGCCCTGTGTCACACAGTCTGTCTTGCTGCTGTTTTCGCCTGGTTTATCTGTGCGCAAATGTGTGTCCATGGTCAGTCACTCTGTATGCCCTGCTTGGCCTCCTCGAGTCTGGCAACCGCCCCCTGTGCGCCTGGAGTGACTGCGCGCCCGGGACCACCAGCCCCCATCTTATCCTGCCCTGACCCGACTCTGCTTTTCGGGACGAATCTGCAGGCAATGGTCTCCGAGGGCCGCTGACTCTGCCCCTCTTACCGGTCTTGGTGAATTGTTGTTGGACTCCAGTACAATTCAATTTTATCTCTGTCCTGGTTGGGTTTTTTCTTTTTTTGGTTCTATATTTTTGTTGTCCTCAATCTTGGTTGTGAGAGGAGGCACAGCATGTCCAGCTACGCTTCCATCTTGGCTGGAAGTCCCATGTGTGGATTCTTTAAGAAGAACGGCTTGGGGTTCCAGCACTTTCTTCCACTGACTCAATCCCTTCTGGTTTTTGCAGCCAGAGGTTGTGTGGACTTATCTTCCTGGCACCAGAACCCTGGGCTGGGGGTGCCTGGAGTAGGGCTGGGACTCCTTGCTCCTGAGGTATCTTTCCCAAATTTTTATCCACCACATGTGAGTGTGGGACCAGCCTGTTCTGCATCTGCACCCCTCCTAATGGTCTGGATGGATGTGGTGTCTTTAATTTTGTAGTTGTCAGACTTCCATTCAACTCAATTTCTGATGGTTCTGAGTGGTGGTTGTTTTATATTTTAGTTGTAATTTTGATGTGGTTGTGTGAAGAGGCAAGCATGTCTTCCTATGCTATCATCTTTACCACTTTTTATTTATCTATTTGTCTATCAATGGATACTTAGGTTGCCTCCATGTCTTGGCTACTACTAGTAATGCTGCAATAAACATGGGAGTGCATATAGTTTTTTGAATTAGCGTGTTGGGTTTCTTTGGATAGATACCCAGAAGTGGAATTGCTGGGTCATAAAGCAGTTCCATTTTTAATTTTTTTGAAGTCATTCCATACTGCTCTCTACAGAGACTGCACCAATCTGTTTCCACCAACAGTGCACAAGGGTATCTCTTTTTCCACATCCTCACCAGCACATGTTGTTTGTTGATTTATCAATAATGGCCATTCTGATGGGTGTGAGATGATATCTCATCATGTTTTAATTTGCATTTCCTCAACAATTAGTGACATTGAGCATCTCTTCATATGGGTGTTGGCCATTTGTATGTCCTCTTTGGAGAAATGTCTATTCAGGTCTTCTGTTCATTTTTTTTAAAAAAACCTCAATTTTTGTTTTTAGTTCTTTATATATTTTTATGAGTTCATTATATATTTGGGATATTAACCCTTTATCAGATGTGTCATTTGCAAATATTTTCTCCCACTCAGTAGATGTCTAGCAACAAAGCATTTTTGAGTCAAAAAGATCTCTTGCATTTGGGCACACACTTGCCCTTTGATGAAACCATGACCTGCCAACATTATTATTAACATTAATTTGACAGAGTAACCTTAGCTATCATCTGTTGAGTTTCTACTGTAAACTGTAATGGATGGAAAGGTGTCACCCTTTCCCCTGCTCAAGATAGGTCCACATCCTAACCCCTGGTACCTGGGAATGTGACCTTATTTGGAAGAAATGCCTTAACAGATGTAACTAAGGGTCTTGAGAGGACATCATTCTGAATTAAATTGGTGGGCCCTAAATCCTATAACAACTGTCCTTATAAGAAAAGGAGAATCACAGAGAAGAGAAGATTATATGAATATGGAGATAGATATTGGAGTGAAGCTACCCGAAGCCAAGGAATATCAAAGATTGCCAGCAACCACCAGAATCTGGAAGAGGCAAGGAAGAATTCTCCCTGACAGCTTCTGGAGAAAGTGTGGTCCTGCTGACACCTTAATTGTGGACCTGAGGCCTCCAGAAGGGTGAGAGAAGAAATTCCTTTTGTGTTTAAGATATCCAGTTTGCAGTAACTTGTTGCAGCAGCCTAGGAAACAAAGAGGTGCCCACTGCATACAAAGAGGTGCCCCTCCACTCTCTATCCACCCTGTTTTTCCGTGTTGTTATGCTTATTTCCTTTGTGACCCATCCATGTTTGTAATTATCCCTTGTTTTCTTGCTAGTCTCTCTCCTGCACTGAGGACAGGGACCTTGTCCACAGCAGTGTCCCCAGGCTCTGCAGTAGAGCTTAGCCCTTATTAGAGGCCTATAGGCATTTGTTTCTACTTAGATGTGGTTGGAGATGGGTATATACCCAAAACAAAATGAACTGTTCCAAGACTGCAGTTCTGAAAAATTAAGAAATAACAAAGACTAAGGCACATGGAAAATAATAGCTAAACTTAATTTCAGCGGGGGATCTTACAACTCTCCCAAAGGGAGCCTGTTCTTACCAGGCTTTTAATTGAATACGTACATCAAGTCAGCTTGCAGTGCGTCTGGGGACCCTGCACGCAGGCATCAAGGCTGAACTGGTTCTGGGAAACCTCATTAATTTCTAAATGAGAAATGATTTCATTTCTCAGCCATCATCTAGAAGCAGGGCCATGCAGGCTCCAGGCCTTTGGAACCAGATTTTCACACCAGCTCTTTGCTTCTTTGCCTAAGATTTTTCTTTAAGAAAGGAAGGAAGGAAAGGGAGGCAGGCAGGAAGAAAGAGCATAGGTCTTGTCTGCTGAACCACATTTTCTCCTGTGACGGTCTTGGGAGGGAGATTGGTGTTTTCTTGACTCACCATGGATGGTGGCATTTAGGGGGTTGAAGGCAAAACGATCTGGCCCCACTGGGAGTCAGACTGAGTTATTGTCTTCACCTCTATTATTGACAGGCTTATGATTTACATAGTACTCACTGTACGGGATGTGAACCGAATGCCTTACATCTCCCTGTGTTGCCCCATTGTCCTTAGACACAATGTCCTTTTGACAATACCATGAGCCAGATATCATTTCCCCCCTCTTGTAGATGTGGCGAAAGAGCCCCTGAGGAGTTAAGGGACATGCCCAAGCGCCCAGTCAGAGCCTGAATTCAAATGCTGATCATCTGGCTCTGAAGTCCATATTTTTAACTGTGAGGTCATCTCACAAGCTTCCTTGGTTTCTTTTTTTTTTATTTCTTAGAAACTGCCTCCCAACAACTGGCCTCCTAGGAACCACAGCAGGGAAGGAAGGAGGACAGGTTGCTCAGGGGCTTTTTGTCATTTCATCTTCTTAGGCATTTCTTCTCACTATCTGCTGGCCAGAAACACATGATCCTGCCTAATCGGAGGTCCTGGGTAGTGCAGTCTTCTTCTTCATGTCCAGGAAGGAGAAGAAAACAGATATTGGTAATCGATAGAGTTGTCCAAGAAAAACACCCAATTTGTCTTAGCATAGTAACATCCCTAGCACATGATACATGACCTTTGTAACTGATTTTTTTCAATTTACTTCTTGACAGAATTGGGTGTAGTAGGAGTGGAGAATAAAGAAGGCAAAGTTTACAAAACACTCACATATTTAAAGATATGTTCTGTCATTCTCTCCTTCTGTCTGTCTAACATGCGCACACATGCACGTGCACACACAAAGACACACCATAGCTTCATCAGGGAACATAGGTGCATCCTAAGTGCATTGGGGAGAAAAAAGAAACTGCCATAGTTTTATTGCCTTAGAGCCGTACTGTCTAGCTCTTAATTAATTGGGTCAACAAATACCTGTTGGACACTCACCCTATCTTAAGAGCTCTACTAGACACTCAGGGATACTGCTCTACAAAAGGAGACAAGATCTGGCTCATCAAGGAAATCACAGCTTCACAGGTGACACAGAAAAGTGACTTAGATGCCTTCAACTCTACGAAACACATGCCAGGACAGGGTGATAATGGGAGCTGAGGGGGTACAGAGCAGGGGACAGTGGCAGGCAAGGGTGTAAAGAAAGACTTCTTGGAAGGAATGCTCCTTCACTTGCTCTGAAGGATGAAAGGAAGGTATTTATTTTCATACCTATCTTGTCAGCAAAAGGATTTAAAGAGGCCCAGTGCCCAGCTCATGGTAAATGACCAAGAGCTATTTGGTGAATGAATGAGTAGTGAAAAAGAACTTTGCAATTGTTTTCCTTTCTGCCTTGGCTGCCAGGAAGCTCGGAGCCAAAGTGAAGGCAAATGTTTAGAACTTGAGATCTTGAAATCCCAGACTTCTTCCATCCCTCTCTCCACCAGAACCTATCTCATCATGGGTCTTGACTTGCACAAAATTCATTTTCTATTTTCTGATTTTGTAATGCAAGGTTTGGTCATGTCTTGCAATGTAATGTATCACTCTTTTCCATCACGCCATACCCTTCTCATCGGCTCCCCCCAAGGGGCCCCATCTCACCAGGCACACTCCCATCATAGACTTTGCACCTGCTCCTCCCTTGGCCTGTGACCTCTGCCTTCTTGCCCTTCATGATGCATAGCTGCCTCCTCACCTCTTTCAGGTCTTTACTTGAATGTCACTTCCTCCATAAAACCACTGCCCTAACCCCCTCTCTGCTTCATTCACTTCCCTCCCCAGGACATTGGTCACCATCTCTCAACCTTGTCACTTATTCATTTGTTCACTGCTTGACCCCACTCACTAAATATCAGCCCCATGAGGGAAGAAGTCTTCATGTATTTGTTACTGAACCAGCCATGCCAATGTGCCCAGCACAAAGTATGCGCTCAATAAACATGTACTGAGTAAATTATCGAATGAGTGATAACCATACCTTCCTCACAGGGGGCATGGGGATTCAGTCTGATGCTTATACAACACAAAGCCTCAGTAGCTGCTATTATTATTATTCCAAGCAGTGATGGCAGTGTTAATTCCCCTGCCCCCTGGCATTTGGGTGCGGGCCCATGGAGGTGCTCAGGAAATGTTTGTGACTAACTGGAGGATGTTCATAACACTTCTCTGCCCACTGTCCTTTCTCTCCTCAGCCATGCACGGGACCTTTGTGATTCTGCTTCCACTCAGCCTGATCCTGATGGTGTTTGGGGGCATGACAGGATTTCTAAGCTTCCTCCTTCGAGCCTCCCTCCTCCTCCTGCTCACAGGGACCCTCTTTCTCTTTGGAGGTGGGTGCCCACCCTACATGGGGCCCAGGCTCCAGGAGGGGTATGCATGAACCTCAGCAGGGGAGAGCTCAGGGGTCCCATTGCCTCTCTGGGTTCAGTTTTCCCACCTGTGATATCCTAGCCAGAAGGGATGAGTTGTTTCCAGCCCAAGGTTCCTGGGTCTGTGGTCCCCAGAGAGGAGCAGAGAGGTGGGAGCAGGTTCTGGGAACTACGTCTGTGATTTGGCCAGAGAAGCCACACAGAGAGCTTCTGCTTCAGGCTGCAAGTGTCAGGAGACCCTCCCTCTGGCTGCCTCACTCTCATGGGCACCTGTCGTTCTGACAGATACTGCTTTGATTGATTACAAAACTGGCAATACTGTTTGGTTGGCAGGCCAGAGGCTCTTGGAGATGGAACCCAGCACACGGCTGGGTGTTCTTAGACCCCACTTCCTGTGTGCTTGAAATGGTCCCTCCTTTAAACAAGAACTGAAGCAGTGATGACACACACACTAGGAATCCATGGGGGAAAAGTAAAAGGAATGAGAAGAGGTGAAAATATTGTAAGATCTCCTCCAACCACCCACTGTTATTATTAATATTGGTGTTAATAGTTTGCCCAATGGCTAAGTCTTGAATCCCATGCTGCCCAGTGCAACTTCCTGTGATGATGAAGTTCACTGACCTGCACTGTGCAGTGGGGGAGCCACAGACCGGGCTGTGGAGCACGTGGCGGTGGTGGGTGCCAACAAAGGGCTGTGCTGTTTGCCTAAATGAAGCTTGAACAGCCATGTGTGGCCAGTGGCTACTGGATTGGACAGCACAGCTCCAATTGCATATCTTTGAAGATGCACCTTGTGCCATGCGCTGTCCTGGATGCAGGGGAAGCCAGGGTAAGGCCTCTAGAAACTCACATCTCGTTGGGACAGACAGACATTAGTTAAGTAATTTCACAAATAAATGCACAATTGCAGGTCTGAGCTAGGCAGTGACAGAGGGCTATGTGGTTCTGTGAGGCCACGGGGGATTTCGCCAGAATGGCCATGTGAGCTGAGATGTGGGGAGGGAACAGACTTAACTGATGGCAGGAGGAAGGGAAGGGAAGCAGGATGTGGGGTGCACAGGGCACTGGGGTGAGCTGTGGGCAGAGGCCCTGGGGTGGGGGGGAGGGCAGAGTTGGGAGAGGGCAGTGTGGCTGGGCTGGGTGGGAAGGAATACAGTGGTGGTGAGGGCTGATCTGTTTTCCTTGATCTCCCTGCAGCCCTGGTCACTCTTGCCGGCATCAGCATCTACATTGCGTATTCTGCCGCCGCCTTCCAGGAGGCGCTGTGTCTCCTGGAGGAGAAGGCCCTCCTGGACCAGGTGGACATCCACTTCGGCTGGTCCCTGGCTCTGGGCTGGATCAGTTTCATCGCCGAGCTGCTCACTGGGGCAGCATTCCTGGCAGCGGCCCGTGTGCTCAGCCTGAGACGGAGGCAGGACCAGGCCATCTGAACCTGGATGCCTTGTGGTGGGAGGGAGGCTAGCCGGGGGCCTCACGGACCCACCTTGGTGGGCTCTGGCCTCCTGAGCCATTGAGACCACCAGTGGAGGCCAGGCTATGGACTGAGCTCTGGACCTGGCTGTCATCCCAGAGCCTGTGCTGCCAGAGGTGGTGTGTGCTGTGGGCTGAAGGAGGCGGAGGGAGTGCAGAACCAGTAAATTAACAAAAACAAATGCTCACTCATAAACAGAACTTTACAGACTGTAACATCCATGTGCCTGCTCTGGCTTCATTTCATCCTCACCTCTACCCTGTGGATCACTTTCTCTTCTTTGTTAAGGAAATGGGAGACCAGAGAGGTTAGGTGAGTTGCACAAAGATGCCCAGTGAGCTAGTGGCATATTCCTCCATCCAGAACAGTGCTCAATCCTTTATCACAGCTTTTTTGAACAGGTTCATCGCTAGATGTGGTTACCCTGTGTGAGTCAGACAGGTTAACTGACCAATGGCACAGAGAGAAAGGGATACAAATATAACTGAAATTCAGATCTGCCTGATTCCAAGATGACTTTCCACTGCTACCAATTCCTGTGCCACCTGACTTTCTGTCTGTGTTTGAGTTAGGACGTGGCTGCTGCTTCCTGTGTAGTCTGGAAAAGCGCAGACTGAGTGGATTGCTCACAAAGCCCATCCCGGGTGAGTGAACATGGTTGCAAAATCAGTTACTAGGCTGGGGAAAAGAAATGGAAAATTTTTCTTTCTCCAAGTGAGGTCAACCATGCTAGTGAGAAGGTGGTCTTTTCTGCCATCTGCTGGTCATATTGTGGAACTGCGCCAGAGATAGGCTTCATTAACTAGTCCCCAAACGTGTTTTCAGCTGTCTGGGTGCCCAGCAATGACTGGGGCAAACACCGCAAGGCAGGGGTTCTCAGCTCGGATGATCCCTGCTCCCTCCAATCTGAGACATTTGTGTAGAGACATATTTGGTTGTTACAACAGCGATGAGTGCTACTGGCATCTAGTGAGTGGCAGCCGGGGATGTTGCTCAACATCCCACAGGTCAGGTTGTAGGACAGCCCTTGCAACGAAGAATGGTCCAGTCCTGCACGTCAGTGGTGCTGATGTTGAGGCATCTGGCTGGGGCAATGAGAATAAATAAGAAAAGAGACCATGTGTGTGCCCATGGAACTGACAACTAGTGGAAAAGAATCCCATTCATTCAATAAATATTTACTAAACACCTACTATGTGTCAAGAACTATTCTAGGGTCTGGAGGCATGCTGGTGTGGGTGGACGGAAAGATCCCTGCCCTCACTAACCTACATGGGGACAGGTGAAAAAGACATGAACCAGCAGTACATACGGGAGATTTGGATAGTAATTAGTGTTGTAAGAGCATAAAACTGGCTCATGAGATGGAGGGTGGCTGGGAGAGACACTTTGGCCAGGCAGTGAGGAAGGGCCTCTTGTAGGAGGAGGCATTGTGCTGAGACCTGGGTGAGGAAGCTGCGATGTGGGAAACGGCAGACCAGTCAGGTGAATGCAAAGGCCCTGAGCTTGTAACAGGTTTTCCTGTTTGAGGGAAAGGAAGGAGAGTTGAGGGAGAGTGGTGGGAGGTGAAGTGCGAGGGGAGGGGAGGAAGGGAAGAGGCGGGAAGGGAGTGCCTACGGTCCATGGTAAAGAGATGCAGATGATTGAGCAAGCTTTGGAGCACTCCATTCCCTTCCGTTCGTTCCATCCCTTTTCCTGCCGTTGAGGTTGTATTTTGAGAGCAATGGGAACCTCTCTACAGCAGGGGTGTCAAACTCATTCTCACAGGGGGCCACCTCAGCCTCATGGTTGCCTTCAAAGGGCTGAAATAATTTTAGGACTGTTTAAATGTAACTACTCCTTAACTGGTAAGGAGTTGAAATTACACTTGGCCTTTTGAAGGCAACCGGGAGGCTGAGGTGGCCCCCAGTGAAAATGAGTTTGACACCCCTGCTCTACAGGTTTTGAGCAGCTGGTGAGGAGGTGCACAGGTGTTAAGACAGTGGTTCTCAACTGGACTTCACATTAACATCACCTGGGAACTTAAGGAAAATTTTTAACAGTTGGGCCACAACTGAGCTCAATAGAGTGAAAACCTCAAAAGTGGCCCCGGGCGCTGGTAGTTACCAAAGCTCCCCAGGTGACACTGTCCTCTGTCACTCCACTTCTTCATTCATACATTTGTTCACTCAGCAACTACTTGCTGGGTGTCTGGTTTGCCAGGTGCTGTTTTGGGGATTTAGCAGTGAATCAAAGTGACAAAAATGCCCTCTCAGAGCTGTCGTGTGTGTGTGTGTGTGTGTGTGTGTGTGACAGACAGACAGGCACTAAACATTGTGGATGAAACATAGGGTACGTTACCTGGGAAGAGGTTCTGAAAAGGAGCAGAGAAGGGGGTAGAAGGTATGTGGGAGTGTGACTTGGGCAGTGATTATGATGTCCCATAGTGTCCTCTGCTGAGCGGGATTTCAGAGGCTGGTACCTCTTCGTCCCAACTTCACACTGATTCATCAATTCAATAAGCGTTTTCCAGGCCCTACTGTAGGGTCAGGGAGGGGAGTCTCCCTGGAGGCTGGACAGTCAGGGCTCATTGAAGACCCAGCCTCCTTCTCCCACACTGACTTTGGGCCTTTTCCTGGAGAGGAACCTCAGGGCTGAGACCTTGTGAGAGGAGCCAGGGAGTTTGCAGAGCAGGCCCTGTCACCCCCACTTTGCAGATGGGGAGCCCGAAGCCCCAGAAGAAAAGGAATTGCTCTGGGGACGCCTGCAAGTGAGGACCAAGACAAGGCCCCCACTCCAATGTCGTCACCTGTCTCCCTCTCTCTGACATCCCAGCTGCTCGCTCTCTCTCCAGGAGTCAATGCCTGGACTTAATTTACAGTAAAAAGAGGGAGCAATTATGGTCCTTGCTTATCCTCTCAGTGAGGTTCAGTTGTCACCTTCCCAGCACGTGACACCAACAGCTGGGCCCTCATATCAGGATATGAGGCCTCCACGAACATTGGAGAAGGACTTGGAATCTCTGCTTTCTTCCAACAGCAGCCTCTGCTTTGCCAACTGTTTACAGTTAGGCCTCCTTTGGAGCATATGGGTGGCGCGGGGGTGGGGGATGGAGGTGGGGCGGGGGGCTGGGGGGTGGGGGGAGGGAGATTAGGGGAGAAGTTGAGAGAAAAAGGGGGGAGGGGAAGAGAAAGAGAGAGAGAGAGGTGCATGCCAAGCATACAAAAACATGAGAGACCCAGAGAATATATAAATAGAGTAAAAGAAAAATAAAGACAGGTAGAGATGTGGGTGGAGGAAAGGCAGAGGACAACGGAGAAGAGTTACTACAGAGAGGAAGAAGAGAAACAGGAAGAAAGAAGGAAGGAGAGACAGAGGAATAGAGTCAGAAAAAGGTAGACAGGAAGGGAGAGAATCTGGGAGGGAGACAGAAAAAAAACGAAAACAGAAACAAAAAGCAGAGCTGCAGAGAAATAAGGTGTTAGAAGAGACCCTTAGAGCCCAGAGGGTTGGGGTAGAGCGGTGATCCTGGGTGGGCCTTTCTGCAGCGGCAGATGCTGCCCCAGGGGACAGTTCTGGGCCTGTTTCAGGTGTAGGGAGAGCAGTCCCTCAGGATGGGGCCCTGGGTGCTGCAGAGATAGGGGCAGTCTGAGGACAAAATGACTCTCTGGTGGGTGAAGGTAGCCCTGAGACAGCAGACTGGCCATGGATGTCTTGTGGGAAGTCTTGCCTCAGTTTCCTTTTCTGTAATACAGGCACGATAATCCATTTCTCACCTCCCCCTGCTTCATCTTCAGGCAAGGGTGCTCAGGCCCTGCAATGGCTCCCTTCTCACTTGGGGTGAAAGTCCACACCTCATGATGACCTATGAAGCCCTCCAATGCTCTTATGTCCCTGATTGTCTCCAGAGACATCTCCCCTGTGCACAGCCACAAATCTCTGTCATCTGCTCTGGCCTTTGCTAGAAGCCCCCTGGGGACACCATTCAGGATGGGTCACTGGCACCCATGCCTTTCTTACACGGCAGAGCACTTTAGAGTTTCCCAAGGAGAGTTTATTGCTACCACCTGCAAGGAGGGGCATCCATCCTGTTCCCACTGATGGACAGCTTGCAGAAGCTCAGTGAGGCCAAGGACGTGTCCAAGGTCCAGAACGTTCTCGTTGGCTGGAACGGAGACTCAGCCCTCTCTTCTGGCTGCCAAGCCAAGCCACATGCTTCTGCCTTCCCGTCCACCATCCTTGGGGTTTGAAGACCCCTTGTGGCACTGATGGTGGTCCTGGTGCTGAGGCCGCTGTGCAGGGAATCCCTGGGTGGCACATGCATGTGGCCTTTTCATCAGCAACCACATTAAATCTACCTTGTTACACCTGCTGCATGCAGGGACCTCTCCCTGCAAGGACGACATGGGGTTCTGCCAGAACATCAGCATTTGTTCCATATTCATTTCTATTTCCTCAATTAGAAATGCTTAATTTAACAGAATACTGGGAGTCTCAGAGGAAGCACAAGCATGTGATGAGTAATAAAATATTTATGCACTAAGGGAGTTGACTCCCATCTCCTACCTTGTTCATTTGTGGGCTTGCTCCCTCCTATATCCCCAGCATTGTTAGTCCTTGCCTGGAAACAGGAGCCTCAGGGAGCCCAGGAGGCAAGCTTACAGCTCACATGTCATTTCTGGAGCCAGTCATTGGTGTTTCTCCTCACCTGGACTTGTCCTGACTCTACACAGAGGAGCCAGTTAGTGTCACCAGTGTCAGATCTGAATGGGGTCATATCCGTATCTGGTCTTTGCCCTTTACCAACGAGGCCCTGGGAGGTGATGTGTGTGCTCAGGGCACTGTAGTGGTCAATGTAAAAAACTAGGGGGTGTTAAGTGTATATCCCAAAATATACACTAAAGTCGTAACTCCAGATGTAATTAGTTAAATGAAGATGAGGCCATCCTGGATTAGAATGGACTGTAAATCCCGTTGACGGGTGGGGTGGAGAATATTAAAGTCACATTATAAGAAGAGCACGGAGATTAGTGGTGGTGTTGGAGTGTCTTTAAATATATTTTCTACCACCCTCTCCAAGTGAAACCTGCTTCCTCAACCCTCTACTCTCTCATCCTTTTGTGAACTGATGGTCATTGGTGCTGCCTCAATGCCAACATGAATCCCCAATCTGAAGTATGATGAAGGAGATTTTATTCATTGCAAACAGCTCAGTGATGATACAGCAGGGCTGTGAGGCAGCCCTGGGGCCAAGTCCCTCATCAGCTAAGCAATTCAGCTCTGGTTCTGTTTGGTCTGCTCTGCTCAGGGGAGACATCTTCCGTATTTCAGCTCAAGCACACATACTGTCTTCCGAAGAAAGAGGAAAGTGCACTCTCCAGCCAGAGGGGAGCTGGCTTATATGGCCAGAAGTCCCCACCCTAGTCCCTGATTGGTTTTACCTCATGCAAATGAGGACTCTAAATCCTCAAAGTTTGATTGGTCCAAAAGGAACGGTCCTGCTTGGTCAGAATAGAGCCACTCTGATTGGTTGGAGCTGTGCAGCTCTGATTGGTTGGGTAGAGCCTCAGTCCTATTGGTTAAAATAGTATTCCAGGAGCTCCTTTGTAATGGCTGGCTCAGCTGGCAGAAACACAGGGCAGACAGGCAGTTCAATGCAGGCTTCTCTTGGAAGAGTCCCTTGAGTAGACAAGGCTGCTGTTTTTTTTTTTTTTTTTTTTTTTTTTTTAATTTAAATTTTGAGCCCAGGTAGCCAGCCAGAACTCTTCTTAGTAGGTGTCTTCTTTCTCAGGGCGCAGTTTCCACCTGCAGGATCTCAGCCACCCCTGCTCTGGTCCCCAACAAAGTCCAAAGATTCGAGTCCCCAGCAAGAAAAAAGGCTAGAGTGCCCGAAAATGGAAGCCACAGACAGGTGCATGGAGGTCACAGGAAATTTTGTATTTTTGTTTTTTAATTGTAATAAAATACATACGTAATAAAATTCAGCATTTTACTAAAATGCACAACTCAGTGGCATTTAGTACACTGACAATGGTGTACAATCGTCACCACCATCCAGTTCCAGAACATTTTCATCATCCCAAAAGGAACCCTTTTGGGAATTTTATGGAAGAGGGACACTTTTGATATAAAATGATCTCTGCTTGTTGTTTGGAGCAGTTGGGCTGAGGGGGTGGAGATACTGCAGTTAGGATAAAGGCCAGCAAAGAGACCATTGCTGGTGTGGCTGCGAGAAAATGGTGGCTGGTGAAGGGGCAGAGGTGCTTGGAAGGTGGGAAGAGGTCACACTTGGTGTTTAAGGGTAGGACCGTTGGACGTTTTGAGAGTATGATGTGGGCAGTGACACCAGGTTCCTAGGTGGATTGTTAGCGTGAGTGGTGTTGTGATCGGCAGAACTGGAAAATGCTGGGAGGCATGGTGACTGGTGGTGTTGTGGGAGGGGAGTTCATACTGAGTTCATTCTGGAGAATGCTGAGTTTGAGACTCTGGGAGACATCCAAGTGGACATGTCCAGGAGGCAGTTGGAAATATCTTTTTAGGACAGAGGATTGGTCAACCAGGACTTCTCAGCCTCAGTACTCATGCCATTTGAGGCCAGATAATTCTGTGTTTGGTGGGGGGACATCTTGAGCATTGTGGGATGTTTAGCAGCATTCTGAGACTCTACCCAGTGGATGTCGATTGCTTCTTTCCTAGTCAGATGATCAAAGATGACCCCAGACATTGCGAGATGTCCCCTGGGGGGCACAGTTGCTCATGTTGAGAACTACTTGGTCCCATGCATTGGAGAGTCATTGGTGTATACATGGTAGTATAAGCCTTTGGTGTGCTTGAGATGCTCAGAGAGTCAGTGTGGTATGAGAAAAGAGGCCCTGATGTGTTCAATGGGGCAAAATCAGAGGAGACCACTAGGCTTGCTAAGAAGGAGGGATCAAGAAGGAGGAAACAGGAAAAAAATTCAGAAAAAGCAGGTCACAGTGCAATGCTGCATGCACCTCCCTGTATCCCACTACCCTATTTCTACTTTCACTTTTGGGGGGCTGCAGAGCATGACAGCTCAGAGCACAGGCTATGTGTATTACTGTGGGCAAATTGCCTAAGCTCCTGGTGCCTCCACTTTCTCATCCATACAATAGGACTAACATCAGTGCCTGCCTTCGGGATCGTTGTGGTGACAGTGTGAGTCAGCACAGGCACAGTGTTTTTAGAGCAGGGCTTCTTGTTTGTCTGTGCCAAATCAGTGTTGCTGTTCTTATCATTCTACTAATTTCCAGACTTTGGACCTTGTCTCATGTCATGGATTTAGTTAAGTCCATCATTCATACATTGAGCAAATATGTATGGGAAACCTACTCTACACTAACCCTAAGGGGACACTAGGGAGAAAAATGGAAGCTGATCGTACCCCACAGAAAGCATGGTTTGGGGGTGGGTGGGGGACACCATTGTGTGAAGTGTGACACACAATTACATGTGGGGACAAGTACTGTGATGGAAAAGGGCATGGGGCCATGAGAAACCAAGGTGGAGACGCTCTCTCTGCCCAGCCAGGGTGCAAATTCTTCATCTGTTATTGGGCCCGAACACTCTACAAAGTGAACAGTTAAGAGGTGGAACCATCTCAAGAGCATCTCTTATTGTCCTGGAGGAAGGATTCCTGTGAAGCAGTCTTAGGATCTGCTATTTCTACTGAAGGAGGTTCAGTTCCCTCATTTTAGCTTTGGATTGAAATTCCAAGTACCCAAATGTGGTTGAGAAGGTAGACAAATCAGGGTGGAATTAAAGAGGTTTCCTACACCTCTCAGCTTTTCTGAGAAAACACTCCTGCTTGTACTGGTTGATATTAGTATTGTTGGTGGGGAACAGGGGACATACACACACACACCAACCTTCCCCAAAGCATCTTCCTGCCAGGGTTGATGCAGCCCAGTGTGACAGAAAGAATTTAAAGGCTTAGAGATTTGGGCCCTGGTCCAGGCTCAACCTCCCAACCCATAGAATGACCTCGAGCTCAGGCCATTCCTTTTCTAGACACTTAAAATTCAACCACTTCTGCGCTGGAGTCCAGATCTCAGGGCTGAGACCAGAGTGAGGAGAATGGGGCAGTTTTGTGGAAGTGCAGGGTAAGGTCTTATCATTATTTAAAAATGTTGATATTTCATTCATCATGAATATTTAGATTACTAATTTCAATTTTTTAAAAAAAGCATTGCATTGCAATGTGATTTATCTGGATGACTGACTCTCTTGGTGTGCCTTTACATTTCACACCCAGGGTGAATGCCTTGATTGCCTCACCCTAATTCTGACCCTGGGGTGCCTCCTGCTGCACCTACCCTTTATCTTGGAGGTGTTTGAGTTAAAATGTCCTTTGCATTTCCATAACATCTTAGGGCTTCTAATATGAGTTCACTTGTGAGATCTGTTTTGTGCCTTTGGATGCCCAAGTAAACATCTAGGGCAGGGAGTGTTTGTCATCCATTCACAGATGAAGAAACAGAGGCACAAAAAAAGGAAATAATTTGCTCAGGCTTGCAAATCAAACTACAAAATACTGGTGCTAGGAACTAAATCCTGGTTTAGGGGGATTTTCCTTCTCTAGCTCTTGGACCTCTTGACAGGTACAACAAAACAGATCGATTCAGATGACTTTAATAATATTATTATTTTTCACAACAATAATATTCATTATATTATTCATTGTAGAAAGTTTGAAAAATACATATAAGCAAGAGAAAGAGAATAAAAATATCCTATGGTTTCACCATTCAGGGCTAACACTATTAATACTATTTTGATGCATTTCTTTCTATTCTTCATATCCATTTAGCCATTCTTTTCTAAGATTATTTATTTATTTTCAGACAGAGGGGAAGGGAGGAAGAAAGAGAGGGAGAGAAACATCAATGTGTGGTTGCCTCTTGCATGCCCCCTGCTGGGGACCTGGCCCACAACCCAGGCACATGCCCCAGCTGGGAACTGAAGTGGCAACCCTTTGGTTCACAGGCTGGAGCTCAATCCACTGAGCCACACCAGCCAGGGCTACTTAGCTGTTCTTGAGAAAGATACCCACACACAAACATACATAACTGGCTAGATGTTTTTCCCTTATTCTTCCAGTATCTCTGTGTCCCCCTTCCATCCTTAGGCATGTCTTTAAGTTTCACTAAATTCTCTGCTTATATAAACAAGGTTACCACCAGTCCATGTGGCACCAGCCCTTTTGGCACCTTTGCGTAAATTAGCAAAAGACACCCCTTCAGGTCAGGGCACCCAGCTTAGCAGATGCAACTAGAAAATGTTCTTTTGCAAAGAAGCTCTGCATCAGAGCACACAGTCTGGTGAGCAGGTGAAGTTTAGATATCAACCCACCTTGGCTCCTTGCTTGCAGGGGTGCCCTTGTGCAGTGCTCAACCTGCCCAAGCGTATGTGCACAAATGCATTCTTGAACAATGTAGATGCTGTTTAATCTTTTTTTGGAGAAATAGGTATTAATCAAAGATTCATGAAAAATTCATGCAAATTATAAAATTATAGTTGGGATAAGTAGGGCAATAAGCCCAAACACTTTGACTCCAGACTTGTGCTTTAAATCTTTCTTCCAAGTGAATTGCCCATTTCTGTCTCTCTGGTATCCAGCAAAAACCTAGCACAGAAAAAATGCTCCATATTTGTAAAACTGAGTTGAAATGCATTGTGTGGTGGCTTTACAATATGTCTGCCATTACTTTGACACTCCCCTGATGAAAAGGTAGGATCCAAGTCCTCTTCTCTTCAATATGGGCTGGATTTTGTATTTGCCTCTAATGAATAGGTGCTGACAGAAGTATTGCTGATGAATTCTGAGGCTAGATTATCATAAGAGATGATATAGCCTCTCTCTGGTTGCCCTCTGCCATTCTTTCATCAGGTGCCTTTGGAACTGAGTCACCATGTTGTGAGGAAGCCCAAGCAGCCACATTGGAGAGGCCATGTGTTAAAGTTCCAGTTCCAGCTCCAACCGCAGCTGAGATCCCACTGCCAGACATGTGAGGGAGTGAGCTTTCCAATGATTCTAGACCTCAGCTTCCAAGCTGAACCTGCTAAGGCTGAGAGGAGCAGAGACTAGCTATCAGCACAAAGCCCTGCCTAAGTGTAGATTTGTGAGCCAAATAAATGTTGTCATTGTGTTAAGTCACTCAGTTTTGGGGTGGTTTGTTAGGCAGAGCTAGATAAATGGAACGATTAGGCTATGTTTACAGTAGATGCTGTCAGTGTCTGCCCATCAACTCTTGGCCCTCACCATTTTCCCTCATGTGCTGACGGCTTTCTACTACAAGCATCCATGACCTTCTGCCTGAAGACATTCTTTGGCCTCAGGAGTCTGCTTGGCTAACTAACATCTGGGGCAGGCTGGAAGTGTTGGGGGGCTGGGACCCCTGGGAACAGCTCTTAACACATGATGGTTGGAGCTTATAGGTACTCTGGCTCCCTTGCCTTCAGGTAGAACAACTTTAGGTGTGCCTAGTGACCGATTCCATTGGTGGGATAGTGAATGAGGCAATCCAAAGTATTCTTGGAGGAAGAAGAAGGTATAACTGGGGTAACAATGTTTTAATTTTGTTTGCAAACCCCGTTCCCACTCAGATTACATCTGTAGACAGAGAACAGTCATTTCTCCAGGAGAGGAAGAGATTTGGTAATAGTGAGGCTGTTGCTTGAATCCCCACCTCCTGATGAACTCTGTGGATTTTTTCATTGTCCTGAAGGAGTTTTCTGGCCACGGATACCCACAGAAGGGACCACTCATTGTCAGATTTTTCTAGAACTCCAATTTCAAAGTACTATAAAGTGATGCCAATTAAATCACAGATCTTGGTTGGGAAAGTGAGATTGCTGAGCTGGTGCCCCAGGGTCAGCTCAGTGTTTCTTAGACCAGAGGGTGAAACAGAGGTGGTCAGCACCCCTGTGCTCCCTTCCTGGCTTTTCTGCTCAGCAAAGGGCCAGCAACAAAGGAAAGAGGAGAAGCCAGAAGAAAACCTAGCAGGAAGCAGGAACCTCTATCTTGGCTGGATTAGCAACTGACCAGAACTAAGTCATCAAAGGACCTGGATGAAAGAACAGAGATCACTCAGGGAGAGTTTAAACACAGACAGCTTAAGTGGTAAGAGACCTAAAGTGAGGGATCAAAGACAACTCAGAATCACTGCTCAGCTGGCCCTGGGAGCTGCTGAGCTCCTGAATCAAAGTCTGCGGGAGGAAGGGTGGGGAGGGGCGCTGTTGACACAGCACGGCTTCACCTTTAGGCCAGGAGGCAGATGCCTCTGAGGTGGAGAACTCGGCAGCAGGTAGGACCACGGATAACAGCCATTTTTTTAAACTTCATATTTTAAAATAATTATAGACTCACACAGAAAATTGCAAAAATAGTGCATGGCATCCTGTGAACTCTTCTTCCAGCCTCCTGCAGCTTCCTCCAAGGGTGATATCCTATGTAACTGCACTACAATATCAGTGTCAGGAAATCAAATTGGTGCAATTCAGTTAACGGGACCACACATCTTATCTATATGTGTGTGTATAGTTATATACAGTTTCTCATATATAGAGATTTATGTAAGCACCACCATAATTAGGGTAGAGAACTTGCCATCACCACAATGGATGTCTCTCAGGCTCTCTGCTTAGAGCTGAATACCTGCTGTCATCTTGTGCCTGATCCCTGGCAACCACTAATGTGTTTTTCATCTCCAGAATTTTGTCATTTTGAGAATATTACCTGAATGGAATCATACAGTGTGCAACCTCTTGAGGTAGGCTTTTCTTCACTCAGCATCCTGACTACAGTGGCATGGGTGTAGTGTAGTTGGTTTGTCCATTCACCTGCTGAAGGACATTTTGTTAGGTAGGATAGATGGCAAACCAAGGCAGGGAGGAGGAGGTCACTCCTTGGGATTCTATGCATCAGCTCTGCTATCCGGAAAGAAAGCCTTTGAACCTGTACTTTCATCCCAAGTCCTGAAAGGCAGGAAAGGACCCACAGTGCCCAAAGGAAGAAGCCCATTAACACTTGCGGGTATTCATGTCCTCTCTTCCCCAAAGCTGGCACCATATTTACCTGCCAATCAATATGTAACTCCTTCACCACCATTCTACAAATATGTAAGCCCTCAGAACAAAGGACTCTCTCTCTATGGCCATCTGGTCTCTGGCCATCTGGCCTCATGCCACCCAGCCTCTGGCTACCCTGGACTCTTGCCATCCTTGCTTCTTCCACCTCAGCAAGGCCTGTTCTCTTCCATGAGAACATATCACCAATAAACTCTGCTTGCATGCTAATAGAATTGCTGATCTGTAATTCTTTACTGCATCAGCAAGAAAAACTGAGATTCTCCTGTAACAATTTGAATGGTTTACAGTTTTTGACAACTTTGGCCACTGGTTTTAGTGAATGGTACACAGGCTTGAATGGGGAGGCCCCTTAAAAACATCGCTATGAAATATGCTGTTACATTTGATTTAAGGGTGTTGATTTAGATGTCCCCATCATGTCAGCTGTGCTATTCTTTATAAGAGTCTTCAAGAATTTCTCTCCTGCCTCAGGGTCAGAAAGGCAATGCTTCTCTCAAAACTTTAGTAGGTTTTTATCCAAGGAAAATGGGAATCTTGTCACTTATTAAGTTTCTCTCTTTGCTTTTGCCACCAAGAAATTGAGTTCAGGACCAAAAAGAGAAGATTGAGGGGGCAGGAAGGTGGGAGAGATCAGACATCTTTGCCAGACTTTGGGCACCTTGAGTATCAGAACTGTGAACTATCCATCTCTGTACCCCTGAGCACGAGGTAAGATGTGGAATAGCTTTGCCCAGTTATGTTGAGTCCACCCTGCTTCTTCTGCTGTTCCCTCCCAGGGAACAGTGGATGCTGTATCCAGTGGCTCCAGCTAAGATCACAGGGTGACAGAGAGGCCATGAGCATGTGTGAATGTGAGGGTGGAAGGGAGATGCCCTGCGGGGCTCTGAGAGGTGGAGTGCCAAGAGGAACCCATATTTCAGATTTTATAGAAGAGGAAAAAAATTACAGGGACCAAGGTTTATTACCCGTTTTTTATCTTGCCAAATAAGTTCATCAATTAAACAATCACCCAACGTACATACACACATACTCACATAGAAAAGGCAATTTTCAGCATTTCTTGTCGTGACCATGTCACATGTGCACACTGACACACCCACATACATTCTGAAGAGGAAGTATTTTGGAATCAAAGGATGAACTTTAAATTGAATACGTGTGGACTTTCTTATTTTCCTCAGTTCAGTCAATTTGAGATCTGCATTCTTAACATAAACGGAAATTGGCATTTTTTTTAAAAAAAGGAGATGCTTTATTTCTTGAAACACCAGTTCCTCCACTGACTATGTAAAACGTAAGTATTTTACATTGTCATACCCATCAATTAAAGTAAAACTAACCATAGTTCATGTATGCCTAAATGTTTTATGCACATATATACACAGTGAATCTTAACTCACTTCCCTCTGGGTGGAAAAAAGAATAAAAAATGCATATAAGATTTCATCTCTGCTCAGAAAATTGGCTCATGAGGGGTGAAAAGACTTGGATATTACTGTTTTTTGGCTCTCCAAAGGACCATACTATATGCACAGATATACAGTGTAACTGTGTTATTAAATTTTTATGGATGGAGGTGGCAATTAAGAAAAAAATCTAAAAGACTCTTTGTGGAGGTGATGGTGAGTAAAGGGGCACAAGGCACTGCTGTGGATCTGCATGGGCTAATCTTGACCGCAGGACACAATGGCAGTGCCACCAGAGCTTGAGACCCATGTGTCACAATTGTCAAAGTTTGCTATGCGTCAGGCATGCGGCCAAGCCCTCCAAATGCATCATTTTACCCTGAGAAGCAGACACTCGCATTGCACTCTTCTTACAAACAGGGAAAATGAAGGGTGGGGAGGGCAAGGCTCTTGTGCAGTCAGGGTCCCACCATTGCGAAGCACTGGGGCTCAGATCAAACTCAGGCCATCTGACTGACTTATTTGAAGATCAGGTGTTTTTCTGGAGGTCTTGCTGGCAGCAGCTCAGGGAGGGTTGCATTTCCCCTTCCTCATGAATTTTAAAAAGTCTGGCAAATGTTGTGGCCAGAGTCTCATTCCTGGGATTCCTATAACCCAGACCAGGAATTATTTCCAAGGCTCCAGCAAGTCCAGATGCTAAAGGTCAAAAGAGTGAGCCCAGGCCCATCAAAGGCATGATGGGCCTCTCACATCCAGCAGTGAAGGGTGGCGTTCTCCATTGCAAATTGAACAGTGGCCCTTGGTCTCCTGATGAAAGTCTATCATGCTAATTAAATAACCATGACTGTGGCTTGCTGCTGCACGCAGAGGCTATGCAAAGACGTGCCCAAGGAAACGATGCCATCCTTTGTGATTGGGAGGGAAAGCTTAGCTCTCCAGTGGTGATAGGAATGCATTTCAGGATGAGGAATGTCTTTACTGTGGAGACAGTATCTGGTCTGGAGTTCTTATTCAATCTCCTTAAAGAAACCCTGGTTGACTTGTCCTGTCCTTCCTTACTCCCCAACCACACAGCTGTCCAGATAATGTTTTTAATGTATAGATTATGACATATCTCAGCTCAAAAATTCCTAGAGGGTTCCCCCTTGCCCACAGCAGTGGTTGCCATCACCGAGGTCACATGGTCCTTCAACATAATTATGGAAAGGGGCTTGAGAACACAAATGTGCAGCAACCATGATACACAGATTGGGTAAATACCCTAACAGGCTGTTAACTCTTCTTATGAAATGTTTAGAGACATCTCCTCAAGGTTCAGTGAGCTATGGCTTTCCTCTGGTTTCTCCAGCTAAATGTGAAAATAAACAAGGACAAGTGAGAACAAGGAGAACAAGCAAAGACTATTACTGAAAGCTTGACAAGAAGCAGTGATGGTGGCTGACTCCCTTGCATTTGGGGGGGAACTCAAAGATGGGCAGAGGAGAGGGAAAGCTTCACAGGGGGGAAAAGGGAAGGCTTCAGCTGTGCCCTGATTGGAGGCTATTGGCTTGGGGAAGCTGGATGTGGACTAAATAGAAGTAGGGCATCCTATGTGGTTGGTTCAGGTGTATATTTGGCTTTTTTTTATTGGTCCCAAGTTGGCAGAAGGGACAAAATTTAGGGATGCTGTCAGTTATTAAGTAAGTCCTGTGTGGGGTCAGTTGTTACAAAGATTTGGCTTCTGGGATTGGTTGCTAAAGATAGTGGTCTAATCCTACAGTCTGACTTACAGATTGCAGGCTGGATCTCTGGATTGGTTAGTGTAGATGATGTGTTGGTTTTCTGGGTGATTGCTACAGAAAAAATTCTGTAGATCAAAATTCTATTGTTATACATGGTCTGGCCATTGTTTGATCAGTTTTTCATAATGAATATATAAATGTAGAGTGATCACATGAAAGTCTAGGCTCTTAATTTGTAAATGTTCACCTGGACTGAGAGTTAGAGGTGATAAATTATGTGCATTTATTTACTTACCAGTTTAAAATGAGTTAGGAATTTCTATAATGTGTGTACTATCCATTTTAAACATAATGCAGATGTAAAAGGGTTTATATGGATTATATGCCTTTCTGGAAAAAATTTTAATCTAATTATTTTATGCACAATATTTGGAGCATTTCTTTATGAAACCAAGGGTTTGAGAATTTTAACCAATGTAAAAATATGTAAGAAGTCATGAAACTGTGGATGAACTACTAATACGGTAAGATATAATGAAAATCTGTTGTTCTCAAACTGTGGACCCTGGACCAGCAGCATCAGCATCACCTAGGAAATTATTAGAAATGCAAATTTTCAGGCCCACCCCCCAGACCTACTGCATTAGAATCTTTAGGAGTTTTTTTGTTTGTTTAGAGAGAGAATGGGGAAGAGAGAGAGAGAAACATCAATGTGTGAGAGAAACATCAACAGATGGTTGCCTCTTGGTTGCTTTTGGTCTCTGACTGGGGACCAAACTGACAATCCAGATGTGTGCCCTGACTGGGAATTGAACCAGTGACTTTTTGCTTTATGGGACAATGCTCCAACCAACTGAGCCACATCAGTCAGGGCCTGCAATTTGTGTTTTAATAAGCTCTCTGGTGATGACAATGAGCATGAGAATTTGAGGACCACTAAATTACATAAGCACATCACAATGTAACTTGATAACAATAGATGTTGATAAAAAACATTGAAGAGAGAGAAAAATAATTAGAAAGAAGAGGCAAAATGCAGCAAGGGCCTAATTAAATAAAAGAGAGAAGCATCCAAAGAAAGGAGTCCATGCATTGGTATCACAGAGGAAGTACACGGTGCAGAGACCATATTTCAAGGCTGAACATCACAATGTAAGATGCTGGGAGAAGAGTAACCATGTGGAATAGACACAGTCATGTTTTATTTATAGCTGTGAGGAGGACAGTGTATGTTTTGCTGGGTACAGCTATTTTTCACACGTCTAGATTTGATTGGACCAAACAAAGTACAAGTTAATTTAAATGCATCACTGAACTTACCATAACTTTTGCTGTGATGTATTTTCTCAGACAATTTGCACTGAAACTACTGCCATAAAATTTCTAAACATTGAAACGAGGTCCTCATATGCAAAATTGCCAGTAGGATAAAATCTGAACTTGTCAACAGGGTCTGTCCTGTGTGTTTCAAAATCCAGCATTCTTTAGCAGACTGGGTTGCCCACCAACCCTCCAGTCTACATGTATCCTCACTCCATGTTTCTGAAGTTTGGCACACTTCCTCCACTGGCTAACTCCTATACATCTGTCAAGACCCTGCTCAAACATTACCTCCTCTAGGAAACCTCTCCACAACTGCCCCAGGAAGCCTCATGACACCCAGGACACATGTCCTTCATGGCAGGTACCCACAGTGGGTTGTGTTATATCTGTTTCAAGAGAGTGAAGTCCCTGAGTGAGGGAACTGTGTTTTTTTCTTTTCTGTACGCACAGGACTTAAGTTAATGCTATGCTCATGATTATGCTCAACAAATATTTGCTGAGTATTCATTCACTGCTTAGACAAATTGTGCTTGTTATGTATCTAAAAGATGTACTTAACTATTAAGTCAGACATAAAGCAAGCTTTAGTGGGTATATCCTTTACTTACCCCTTGCAGCCCATCTATGTTAAATCATTTGCAATACCAATCGTAAATAAATTGAGAAAGTAGGACTAACAAATTGTAAATAGAAAACAGAAACAACAGAGAGCTTCTAGCCAAGATAGAGGTATAGATGGATATGCTTGGCTCCCTTGCACAACCAAAAGAAGGATAATAAGCAATTTAAAAACAAAAACCAACCAGAACTGCCAGCAAATTGAACTGTATGGAAGTCCAACAAACAAGGAGTTAAAGAAACATTCATCCAGACTGGTAGGAGGTGCAGAGATGGGCAACTGGGGTGGCAAGTACACATGACAAGGCTGCGGCTGGTGGACCAGGATATCCCACATTCGAGTGTGGATAAGCTGGGAGGAACGACTGGGAAGTGAGACAGATTGTGCAACCAAGGTTCCAGTGCAGGAAACTAAAACTTCAAAACCTCTGGTTGTAAAAATCTGTGGGGGTTGTGGTGGTGGGAGAAACTCCCAGTCTCATAGGAGAGTCTGTTGGAGGGGGGCACAGGATCCTAGAATATACAAAAACCCACCCACTCAGGAATCAGCACCTTACAGGACACAGTCCCCTTGTGGGAAGCAAGGGAAGTGACTGAAAGCGGGTGAGAGCAAGCAAGTGGCATTGTTCCCTCTCTGACCACCCCCCAACATATAGTGCCACAATGCTGCAAAGTGGGTAGCCCCACCTTGGCAAATACCTAAGGCTCCACCCCTTACAACATAACAGGTGCACCAAGACAAAGAAATATGGTCCAAATGGAAGAGCAGATCAAAACTCCAGAAAAAGAACTAAGCGACGAAGAGATAGCCAACCCATGAGATGTAGAGCTCAAAACAATGATAATCAGGATGCTCACAGAAATGGTTGAGTATGTTCACAAAATAGAGGAAGAAGTGAAAGCTATCCAAAGTGAAATAAAGAAAAATATACAGGGAACCAACAGTGAAAGGAAGGAAACTGGAACTCAAAGATTTGGAACAGAAGGAAGAAATAAACATTCTAACAGAACAGAATGAAGAAACAAGAATTCAAAAAAAATGAGGAGAGGCTTAGGAACCTCTGGAACAAGTTTAAATGTTCTAACATATGAATCATAGAGGTGCCAGAAGGAGAAGAGGAAGAGCAAGAAATTGAAAACTTATTTGAAAAAAAATGAAGGAGAACTTCCCCAATCTGGCAAAGGAAGAAGACATGCAAGTTCAGAAAGCTCAGAGTCCCAAAGAAGTTGGATCCAAGGAAGCACATACCAAGGCATTTCATAGTTACATTACTCAAGACTAAAGATAAAGAGAGAATCTTAAAAGCAGCAAGAGAAAAGGAGACAGTTATCTACAAAGGAGTTCTCAAAAGACTATCAGCTGATTTCTCAAAAGAAACCTTGCAGGCAAGGAGGGGCTGGAAAAAAGTATTTGCAGTCATGGAAGTCAAGGACCTACATCCAAGAGTACTCTATCCAGCAAAGCTTTCATTTAGAATGGAAGAACAGATAAAGTGCTTCCCAGATAAGGTCTAGTTAAAGGAGTTCATCATCACCAAGCCCTTATTATATGAAATGTTGTAGGGACTTACCTAAGAAAAAGGAGAAGATCAAAACTATGAACAATAAAATGACAACAAACTCACAACTATCAACAACTGAACCTAAAAAAACCTTACAAAACAAACTAAGCAAACAACTAGAATAGGAACAGAATCACAGAAATGGAGATCAAAAGGAGTGTTATTAGCAGGGAGGGGGTTGAGGGAGAATGGGGGAAAAGATAGAAGAAATAAGAAGCATAATTGGTAAGCACAAAATAGACAGGGGGACGTTAAGAACAGTATAGGCAATGGAGAAGACAAATAACTTATATGGATGACCCATGGACACAAACTAAGAGGGGAGGTGATGTCAAAGGGGGGGTGCAGAGTGGAAGTTGATAAATGGGAAAAAATGGGACAACTGTAATAGCAAAACCAATAAAATATACTTAAAAAAAGAAACCAACAGTAATGCAATTACAGAGACAAAAAGAGAAAATTAATCAGCAAAATCCTAGATTAACACCATTGTGATGGTAGAGCATGGCATTTAATTTTGAGCTTCCTGGCGGTCTAAGCAAGAGGGGAAATACTAGATTATACAAGTTGGCTTGGCCAATGAATAAAAATATTTCATTGAGAAATGAGTGGTTTAATACCAGAAATTTACTGTATATGTTCCTATACAATGGGCATCAATGAAATGTTTGATTACTATAGTAATTTCAAAGAACATTTATTTTTCATTCTTCAAATATTCTGAGATATATTCTCTCCTAGACACTGTAAATGCTGGACCATGGAGATGAGTGGATATGTTCACATTCTAGTGGAGGGGAGAGATAAACCAACTCATATAACAGTGCGATAATTTCTGTGTTAAAGGGGAGATCAGGAGGCTTTGGGAATCCAATGTAGTCACCTGGGTTGCAGATGAGGAGGGAAGGCTTTCAGAAGGAGGTGATATCTGAGCTGAGTACTGAAGGTTGAGCTGCGTTGACTGGATAAAGTGGGTGGGGAAGAGATGGAGAAAGGTATCCTGGCAGTTTGAGCATTAAGTGCAAGAGTTTGGAGAAATGAAGGTGCAGTGGACTGAATGTTTGTGTGCCCTGTCCCGAAATTTATATGTTGAAATCTTAACCCCAAAGTGATGGTATTAGGAGGTGGGCCTTTGGGAGGTGATTAAGTTATGAGGGCAGAGCTCTCAAGAATAGGGTTAGTGTTCTTATAAAGGAGACCCCAGAGAGTGCTCTTGCCTTCTTTCTGCCATGTGAGGACACAAGACAGAAGTCTACAACCTGGAAGTGGGCCCTCACCAGAACCCGACTGGGCTGGCACCCTGATCTCTGACTTCCAGCCCCCAGAATCATGAGAAGTAAATTCTTGTTGTTTATAAATCATCCAGTCTATGGTGTTTTGTTATAGCAGCTCAGATGAACTAGGACTGATGCATTGGAGAAGTTGCAAGCAATGTGGTTAGGATTGGGGCACGTGGGAGAGGGGGCAAGAGATGAAACTCACAAGTGCCCCACCATGAAGGATCCTGAGTGACACCCAGAGGACCTTGGTTTTGGGGTTCTGCAGGGCAGGAAATGGGGAGCTCTGAAAGAATTTTAAATGGAGGAAGTAATGCAGTCTAAGTTATATGTTTAAAAGCTGTGGCAATGCTCATTGTGCCCCCCTTCTTTAGTCCCCCACCAGGGCCCAGCTTTGCTCTGTAGTCAACCAAAGTGGCCCTAAATTTCTTTGCTACGATGCCAAGCACTTTGAAAACATTGAAGCCTGAGCTGACATCAATTATGCTGAAAGGGGAAAATTTTAATTAAAAGTTTTTGAAGGGCTCTATTCTGTATTCTTTTCTATTTTCATGTTATCAGCAGCACTGCTTTTTCTTCTGGCTCGGAGTTATTACAGTATAACATTTTCGTGTTGCTTGTAGGGTAATTATGTCAAATATATGGGAGATGATAAGCGGCAGTTTGTATTATTCTGTGATTAATCTCCATACATTTTGGCATTTCAATCTGGCCTCAGAAGACTAGTTTTGCTAACTTCTGGTGTGGAAGGAAGATGTGGAGAAGAGCCGGGAGGACTAGGGAGTTGGCACTGAGGTGGTTCTGGTTGGAAATATCCCAGCTCCCAAAGAACCACCCACCTCAGGCTCTACTCCTCATGTTCTCGCCAAGGCTCATTCAGCTAAGAGCTTCTGAAAGTGTGGCCCTTAAGCTACTTGCATTAGACTCAACTGGGATGCTTGTGGAAATGGCACACTCCTGTCCCCTCATCCTCAACCCATGAATCAGCATTTATAAGACCCTAGCCCAGGACTCTGCATTTCAACCATTGTTCCCCACAAATCATTCTTATATAACTTAAAGTTTTTGAACAACTGATCCAGATCACAATGAATTGACTCTATCCTTTGTAAACCGCAAATTGAATATGAAAATGATGTTGAAGGAAGGAGCAGTTTTGGGATTAAATACTAGCTTGGATGACTTGGGGAGATCATAGCAATTCCTTGTCCAGATTTCTTTTTTTAAAAAATATATTTTATTGATTATGCTATTACAGGTGTCCCAATTTTTCCCCCTTTGCACTCCTCCACCCTGTAACCACATTCCATCCAGCAATTCCCCCCACCGCACCTGCCTTAGTTTTCATGTCCATGGGTCATGCATATAAGTTCTTTGGCTACTCCATTTCCTATACTGTTCTTAACATCCTCCTGTCTATTCTGTACCTACCAATTTGTACTTCTTAATCCCTGTACCTTTCCCCCATTTCCCCTCTTCCAACTGGTTTTGGAGGGTTCTCCAAATGACTTACATATCTATGATTCTGTTTTACTTCTGCTTGTTTGCTTAGTTTTTTTTTTTTTTAGATTTGATTGTTGATAGCTGTGAATTTATTGACATTTTATTGTTCACAGTTCTCATCTTACTCATTTTCTTAAATAAGTCCCTTTAACACTTCATACAATAATGGCTTGGTGATGATGAACTCCTTTAGCTTTACCTTGTCTGGGAAGCAGTTTACCTGCCTTTCCATTCTAAATGATAGCTTTGCTAGATAGAATAATTTAGGCTGTAGGTCCTTGCTTTTCATCACTTTGAGTACTTCTTGCCAGTCCCTTCTAGCCAGCAAAGTTCCTTTTGAGAAATCAGCTGATGGTATTATGGAACTTCTTTTTAGGTAACTCTCTACTTTTCTCTTGCTGCTGTTAAGATCTCTCTTTAGCCCTGGCTGGTGTGGCTTAGTGGATTGAATGCTGATATGCAAACCAAAGGGTTGCCAGTTTGATTCCCAGTCAGGACACATGTCTGGATTGTGGGCCAGGTCCTCACTCTGGGGCATGCAAGAAGCAAACACATGTTGATGTTTCTCTTTCTCCCTCCCTTCCCCTTTCTCTAAAAATAAATAAGTACAATCTTAGAAAGAAGATTCTCTTTTTATCTTTAACCTTTGGCATTTTAACTATGATGTGTCTTGGTATGGTCCTCTTTAGGTTCATCTTGTTTAGGACTCTTTGTGCTTCCTGGACTTGTATGTCTATTTCCTTCATCAAATTAGGGAGATTTTCTTTCACTATTTTTTCAAATAGATTTCCAAGTTCTTGCTCTTCCTCTTCCCCATCTGGTACCCCTATGATGTGAATGTTGGAACATTTGAAGTTGTCCCAGAGGTTCTTTAACTTATCCTGTTTTTTTTTTTAAATTCTTTTTTCTTTTTGCTGTTCTGATAGAATGTTCTTTTCTTCCTTATGTTCCAAATCATTGATTTGATTCTTGGCTTCATCCATTTTACTACTGTTGATTCCCTGTAAATTTTTCTTTATTTTCCTTAGTGTAAACTTCATTTCTACCTGGGTCTTCTTAATGCTGTTGAAGTACCCAATGAGTTCCTTGAGCATCCCAATGACCAATGTTTTGAACTATGCTTCTAACAGATTGCTTATCTCCATTTTTTTATTTCTTTCTTTCTGGAGTTTTGTTCTGTTCTTTCATTTGAGCCACATTTCTTTGTCTCCTCATTTTGGCAGCCTCCCTGTGTTTATTTTTATGTATTAGGTAGAGCTGTTTTGACTCCATGTCTTAGTAGCATGGCCTACTGTAGAAAAGTGTACCTATAAGCTGGATGGGGCAGAGCCTTAGATAATCATCAGGGCTGGGCAACCCATGTGAACCAGGTTGATGGAGTCTCTGATATGGTGTTGCTGCTCTGTGGTTCTGTGTGGAGGAGGGCTTGGAAAAGGAATAATAGCCACTGCCTTGCCTCTGCAGTTTTGTCTTGGAAGCTGTCCCCCGGCACTCACCATAGTGCCACAAACTTCATTTTCTCCTTGTATGCCACTGTTACCCTTCCAGCTGCTGCTCCTCTGTTGGAGCCCAGAGGGAGTGAGTTTGTGTAAGTCCTGAGTCTGTTTTGGGCCATTTAAGAGGAGATGCCTGAGAATACCACAGTTTCTTCCACAGCCCTAACCACCACTGGTTTTCATAGCCGGAAGTTATGGGGACTTATCTTCTTGGTACTGGAACCCTGGGCTGAATGGTCTGTTGTGCAGCTGGGATCCCTCGCTCCTGAGGAATTCCCCATGATTCTTATTCACCACACATGGGCGTGGAACTTCCCTTCCTATATCTCCACATCTCTGCCCCTCCTACAAGTCTGGACGAATGTGATTTATTTAATTACTTGGTTGTCAGACTTCTATACTGCTTAATTTTCTAGTGATTCTTGGGTGATTGTTTTGTAGTTTAGTTGTAATTTTTGCTGTGGTTGAGCGAGGAGGTGAACCGCGTTTACCTATGCCTCCATCTTGACCAGAGATCTGGATTTCCTTAAAAATATAAACTAGATGGGATTGGTTTATTGCTACCCAGGGATAAATAAGATAAGGCATCTCTTGTAAAACTTCAAGAAAGAAAACAAAATTTCAGCTGAGATCCTGGACAAAAAGTTTGGGAATGGGCGCTACAGTTGGAGTAGTGTCTGCATCAGAGGAATGACTGTGGAAGAGGGGAGAGGAGACCAGCTTCACATCATCCTTAGACAAGGGACTCCTGACCTGGACAGGCCACGGCATCCCCACCAGGAAGGGTGAGTGTGGAGAACTTCTGCTGAGCAGTGCTATCATCTTGCTCTATTTTTTCTTTCTTTTGTTCTTTCGTTCTCTCTCTCTCTCTCTCTCTCTCTCTCTCTTTCTTTCTTTCTTTCTCTTGCTCTATTTTCAACCAAATATTAGGGAGTTTTTTCTGACCACTATGGTGTCCTGGTGGAAGCTGCCCAGTGTGGTGAGGCCCATGTCAGGCCACTGTGCCACATCTCTGTAAACCATCTCCTTTTAGGGCCAGCTCCTTTCCCCACAAAGTCTGGCATCCTGGGTTCTGTAGTATTCCAGAAACTTCCCAGTTCCCAGGTGGAGTTCTTCTGCCAAGTTAACTTTGGCCAACTTCAGTCACCCCTCCGCTGACAGGCAAGAAGTAATACAGCCTGAGTTGGATTCTCTTTGGTCTATGATTTATTGATGGAGAGTATGAAATTTTCATTAAAACAGACTGCTGTTTCTCACTCATTTGTCACATTTTTAATTTATACTTTAAAACATTAATAAAACTGACAATTATTTTTTGAAATGTCCAATATATTTAAGATGTGGGACTGGTAGAAGGAGGCTTCCTATTGTAGCAGAGGGAGGAAGTAGTTCAAGAAAGCAATCTTCTGTCGACACTGAGACTTCTTCTCTCCTTGAACCCCATGGTCAGCCTAATTGTCTCTGGTCTCTTAATAGATATCATCGTTTACAAAGTACTTTCATTTTCTTTATCCTGAGATACTATGTGGTATGGGCTGGGATGGTTCTGACTTATGCCTGTGGTCCTGGCATTATTAATAATGTCCCCTTTGCACTATCCCTGTTTGTGTGACAAATTGCATGGTATTCCCAGTCCAAGACTGTAAGGCTTTTGAGCTGGATATAACTGGTTCAAGTTCTTGGAGACCCCACACCTTTCCTTGGCCTATTTCCTCATTTGCAAGGTTGGGGTAGTAATAGCACCAGCTTCATGATATTATTATGAGTTTAGATGAGGTAATGTAACACGCCCAGCACAGTATGTGGCACATATCGAGTGATTAATACATGATGGCTGCTGTTATATTTGCAGTTATTATTATCATTAGACCCTGCAATGGGCTGGCCCATACTTAACTCACAGCCATCTCTCACCCTACACTCACTTTTGTAACCTCTCTCCAACAACTTTGGTTTTCTCAGCTCTTTGTGCAGGTAGAATTCACTCTGGCCACAGGAAACTTCCACCTTTCCAATTAAATAATCCTCAGTCATCCTTCAGATCTTGGCTCAAACATCACTCCCAAGGAAGCCTGCCTTGACTCCTTTCATGAGATCAAATCTCCTGTTATCAGCTCTTGAAACATCTTACACCTCCCTCTTGTAGCACTTGTCACAGTAGCAATCTTACACTTATTTGTGTGATCACACAAAGATATGGGTTCACACCCATTTTTCTCACCAGACTGGAAGCTCCAAGGGGACAGGAGTGGCATCCACCTTTGCTTGTCACTGGTTCCAGGACCTACGTCTGTGCTGAGGCATAATGAGTAGCCAGTGAGAACTGGTCAAATGAGTGAATTGTATCTCACTGCTTCAGGACTATTTCAGCTCTGCTACCTCTGTCTCTGTCAACTCCCAAGTCTCCTATTTTGTTTCTGAATTTTTCACTAACCAAGCCAATGTTGTATAAAATGAATAACAGGAATAATAGCTGAGAATTTGTTTTTGACTGCCAACTGTATGCTAAGTATTTTACTTGTATTATCTCCATCAAGACTTAAAACAACCCAATGAGTTTGATGCAATCATGATTGCCCCCATTTTACAGATGAGGGAACTGAGGCTAAGGTGAGAACAACCAGTGGGTAAGTGATGAAACTGGGATTCCTGCAGAAGTGAGTGGACTGTAGAGTATGTTCCTCACTGAGTATGTTCTACTCCTGGAGGGGTGGAGAATCTGGAAGCAGAGGGCCAACACGAGACCTACTTACCCAGAACATCTGCCCATGGCCCCTGTGAGTCCTTTGTGTCAGGGCTCCTTCTCTCTCAACATCTGCCTCCTACAGGAAGGCTTCAGGCAGCGGGCAAAGCTTCCTCCACCGGCATCACCCCATCCTCCCATCCACCCACTTCCCAATTCTCTTTTTAGAGGGAACAGTGCCTGAATGTCATGGATTCTAGATCCTTTTGTGGAATTCTGGATTATATCAACCAGAAGGATGCTGAGCAAAATTAGCCCAGAAATTGTCAACATTTGCTATCTCCAACAAGGTGGACTTTCTTCACATATATGACATGCTCCCATGGTGATTCCCAGATTGTGACAAAACCCCCCACATTGAAAATGAATGGGGGACTTCCAGCCAAGAAGCCAAGAAGTCTACCAGCCAAGAAGTCTACCTACCAAGAGGCATAGGTAGACACTGTACCTCCTTGCACAACCAAAAGAAGGACAACAACAATTTAAAAACAAAAATCAACCAGGACTGACAGAAAATTGAAGTGTATGGAAGTCTGGCAACCAAGGAGTTAAAGAAGACACACATTAAAGGGACTTATCTAAGAAAAAGAAGATAAAAAATAGGACAGTTAAAAGACAGCAAACTCACAGATATTAACAACCACACCTAAAACAAAAGCAAACTAAGCAAACAACTAGACCAGGAGTAGGAACACAGAAATGGAGATCACATGGAGGGTTTGCAACAGGGGAGTGGGAGGAGGAGAGTGGGAGAAAAGGTACGGAGAATAAGTAGCATAGATGGTGGGCAGAAAATAGACAAGGGGAGGGCAAGAGTAGTATGGGAAAAGTAGAAGCTAAAGAACTTATGAAACATGAACATGAACTAAAGGTGGGAATGTGGGTGGGAGGGGGTGTGCAGGGTGGAGGGGAATGATGGGGGAGAAATGGGACAACTGTAATAGCATAATCAATAAAATATAATAAAAAAATAAAGAAGACACATTCATCCAGAATGGTAGGAGGGGCGGAGACAGATGGGTGGAGAAGGCAAGGTGGTGGAGGTTGGCAGACCCAGCAAGGCAGTGGATTGTGGAGTGGGAAGGCAATGCTGCAGCTGCCGGCAAGGCAGCAGCTGGTGGAGCCTGTGGTCCCATACTCATGCACAGATAAACTGGGAGGAACAACTGGGGAATGACACAGACTACACAACTCAGAGTTCCAGCGCCGGGAAATAAAGCCTCAAACCACTGATTGAAAACACCTGTGGGGGTGGAGTTGTCAGCAGGAGAAACTCCCAGCCTCATGGGAAAGTTTGTTGGAGAGACCCACAGGGTCCTGTAATGTACATGTACCTACCCACCAGGAATCAGCACCAGAAGGGCCCACTTTGCTTGTGGGTAGCGGGGGAAGTGACTGAAAACCAGCAGAGAGTGGAGCAAGCACCATTGTTCCCTGTTGGACCCCTTCCCTACTTGCAGTATCACAACACCTAAGGGTCTGCCCCTTACTATGTAGCAGGTGTGCAGAGACAAAAAATAATGACCTAAATGATAGAACTAATCAAAGCTCCAGAAAAAGTACAACTAAGCAATAAAGAGATAGCCAACCTATCAGATGCACAGTTCAAAACACTGGTAATTAGGATGCTCACAGAATTGGTTGAATTTGGTCACAAATTAGATGAAAAAATGAAGGCTATGCTAAGTGAAGTAAAGGAAAACACACAGGGAACCAATAGTGATAGGAAGGAAACTGGGACTCAAATCAATGGTGTGGATCAGAAGGAAGAAAGAAACATTCAACCAGAAAAGAATGAAGAAACAAGAATTCAAAAAAATGAGGAGAGGCTCAGGAACCTCCAGGACATCTTTAAATGTTCCAACATCCAGATTATAGGGGTATGAAAAGGAGAAGAGGAAGAGCAAGAAATTGAAAACTTATTTGAACAAATCATGAAGGAGAACTTCCCCAATCTGGCAAAGGACATAGACTTCCAGGAAGTCCAGGAAGCTGAGAGTCCCAAAGAAGTTGGACCCAAGGAGGAACACATCAAGGCACACCATAATTATATTACCCAAGATTAAAAATAAGGAGAGAATCTTAGAAGCAGCAAGAGAAAAAGAGACAATTACCTACAAAGGAGTTCCCATCAGACTGTCAGCTGATTTCTCAAAAGAAACCTTACAGGCAAGAAGGGGCTGGAAGGAAGTATTCCAAGTCATGAAAATCAAGGACCTACATCCAAGATTACTCTGTCTAGCAAAGCTGTCATTTAGAATGGAAGGGCAGATAAAGTACTTTCCAGATAAGGTCAAGTTAAAGAAGTTCATCATCACCAAGCCCTTACTATATAAAATGTTAAAGGGATTTATCTAAGAAAAAGGAGATAAAAAATATGAACAGTAAAATGACAGCAAACTCACATATTTTAACAACCACATCTAAAACAAAAACAAAAGCAAACTGCTATCTAGAAAAGGAACAGAATCATAGAAATGGAGATCACATGGAGGGTTATCAACAGGGGAGTGGGAGGAGCAGAGAGGGGGAAAAGGTGCAGAGAATAAGTAGCACAGATGGTAGGTAGAAAATAGACAGGTGGAGGTTAAGAAATGTAGAAGCCAAAGAACATATATGTTTGACTTATGGACATGAAGTAAAGTGTGTGTGTGGGGGAATGTGGATGGGAGGAGGTGTGCATGTAACAGGATGCAGCCAAGAGGGGGGCCCCAAAAAGGGAGTTGGAATGGGGCCCAGAACTCAGGGTGTCCAGGAAATATTAGACAGACATATAAGATGTCCTCACCCCTTTCCCCTCAGGTGTGAGTTGAGGGAAGGGACAAATGGAGCAGGGCAATTGAGTTGTTTTGCATAGCAATGGTTTTGCAGATAACCTCCAGAATGGTCATATCTATATGACCATTCTAAACCTTTAACTGGTTTCATAGATATGTTAAACAGCTGTGGCCATGCTCTGAGCCAGGGGGGATGGAAAGGACTTCCCCAAGGACGTGACTGGGGGAGGAACCCTAAGTTAAAGCACCTGTGTGGGAGCTTGGAGAAGATTGGCTCCAGAAAATGGGATACACCTGCCCAGACTCATGATGGCATCCCAATAACCTTGGAAACATACAGGAATGCTGGCAGGTGTAACCGATTGTAGGAG
>PVKU01005234.1:0-40508 GCA_004027475.1 Anoura caudifer
CCCCATAGGCTAAAAGAATGTTTGAAGGTGAGATGGCAAGTCTAACTGCCATCCTGGAAACACACACGGTGAAGGTGCCCAGACCTCTGAAGGTTCTCGATGCCCCGGGAGGCGGCAGCATGCTGGTGATGGAGCATCTGGACATGAAGTATCTAGGCAGGTGTGTCCTGACACTTCCCCTCTGGTTGGCTTCGTTTTTCTTGTGAGTGGCTCCTTCATACCTGGAGCGTGTGTTCGGGGTCTAATTTTGAGGGCTGTGATAGACGGAACCCACGTTCCTGCATATTACGGGTTCTGCAGAATGAGTAGCATGTACCCGGCAAGCCAAAGGCAAACAGGAGAGGAATCTGTCAAGGTGAGGTCTGACAAAGGCCTTGGCTGCGACGAGGCTGGGAAAGTCCATCAGGTGCTGAGGGCCTCCTCCCTCTTGCTTCGTCACCAAAACAGACTGCACATCCTCAGAACGTTTGACCTACTTTCCGTGGCCTGAGCCCTTTCAGATGGGCGTGTGCCTCTGCATCTGCGCGTGCATTTAGTTGCTGCCTTTCGGTTTTGCAGTCACGCCGCGAAGCTTGGAGCCCAGCTAGCGGATATGCACCTACAGAACCAGAAGCTTGGCGAGACGCTGCAGAAGGAGGCTGGCACCGTGGGTAAGAGCGCTGGCGGTCCAGGAGGGACTTGGCCCGGAGGAGGACATTTGGGTCTTATGGGTGTCTGGGTGGGGTCGTGCCCCAGCCATCTGAGGGGGGGTCAGACCTGTGCTGATGCCTCGGGAAGGGAACGGCAACCCCAAGATGCACGCTTGGGGTTCGGTGGACGCGGGGAGGGCAGGTAGTGTGCCGTAGCACGGGTGTGCTAGGAAGACAGGAGACGGTCTCTGGACCCAGCCCCGTCGTGTCATGGTTCCTTCACCTCGCTCCACAGAAGGGAGTCTGCCGGAGTTGCCCTGGCCTCCATGTAGTGCCCTTTCTCCTAAGACAAGTCCGTCTTAGGTGAGGCTCCCAGTGACAGCAGTCACATCCGACCTCTTCAGAGCCCAGTGCTGGCAGCACCAAGCGTGTCTTTCAGCACTGCCATCCTCTGACATTTGGTAATCCATGGGTGGCAGTCCACATGTGGCCCGTGTGGTGCCTCTGCTCAGCAGGGTAGTGGGCAGCTGAGAATCCACCGTGCTAGGTAAACAGACCTGTTGGGCTCCTGTCCTCCCGTCCGAGGCTGTGTGGGAGACAGACAGGTTGGTCCGTCAGCCTGTCCTGTGCCCCGCAAGCCACAGGCGCTGGTCAGGGTTGGCTGTGAGTCAGGGGAGCTGCAGCGGAGGAGGCTGTTCTGAAGCAGAGCAATTTGTCTCTCACGAGTGGCAGGTGCCGAGCTGGCCCCCGGGAGCCATTCCGTGCTGGGCGTCCTCTGGGTGTCTCTCCTGGAAAGTAGTGGGTGTCCTCGATGGTTAAGGGTGACGAGCAGGCTCCAGTCTCAGGCCCTGAGGGTCTGTGGAGAGCAGGGCCCTGTTTGTCTCTGGGTGGGGCACGAGGGGGGGAAGGGCATGCTGACCTGAGGTCGCAGGGCGCTCAGAGCTCCGGGAGCAGGGCCCGAGGGAGCAAGGCCAAGAGTCGCCCACCCTTTTCCCCTTTGGCTTTCAAGGCAGAGGCGGCGGGCAGGCGGACCGGCCTTTCGTGGACCAGTTTGGGTTTGACGTGGTGACGTGCTGCGGATATCTCCCCCAGGTGAGCCACACCTGTGCTCTGCCTCTGTTTCCCAGTCAGGACAGCTGTTCAGAAACAGCCGGGGAAAGCGCACCTCCTCCCTTTGGGCGAAATGTAGTGACTCTCAGCTCCCTGTCTTTTTTTCGCTGGTTTTTAAGAGATTGATAGGAGGCTTGCCCCCCACAGGCCACGTGAGCTCAGAGAAACAGAGAAGACCAGTGGATGAGGAATGCTGGCTTTCAGGGTGGGCAAAAATTAGGAATTTTAAAAATGTTTTATTTTAAATAGCAAGCTCTCAAAGATCGAATAACGAAAAGGGATCGAAACTTTCAGTTTTGTGATTTTACAGTTGGTTCCCCTGGGAATTTCAGCCGGGGGTGGGGCGGGGGGTAGTTCTTCTTGCCTGCCAGCAAATGCAGAGTGGCTGGGATGGTGGCTTCTTGGGAGGGGGCTGCTGAGTACTGGAGAAGACTTTCGGTGATTTCCCGGGGGGGCAGGGGTGCAGCAGGCAGGCCTCAGAGCCTGACATGTTGCGGAAGCTGCCCCCGGGGGGCTGGCCAGTGGCTGACGGCCGCGCCCCCTGCTCTGTGCTTTCCCGGGGCTGTTGCAGCTGCTTCTTTCCGCCCCTCCGGTACCTTTCTGGTTGTGTGAGTTCGTGCATTTGTGTGAGTGCGTGTGTTTGCGCCGTCTTCTGTCACTTGGCGTCACACACTGCCCCCTGTGCCCCTCTGCTCTTCTGCGTGCCTGTCTTGCTTCCCTTCTGGGTGGCCAGCACCTGTGGCCGGGGTGTCCCCTCACTGGTCTTTTGGAACAGGGCTCCACGTGACTTCCCACATTATCGCTCGGGAGGGGGTAGTACTAGCTGCTTGGGAGGAGCCGAGAGGGGTCCTCTGTGGCCAGGTGGATGGACAGAAGTCAGCCGCAGGTCAGAGAAGGCCCGCCAACTCTGGCCTCTGTGCTCCTGTGTGAGCATAGGTGGAGGGAAAGCATTCTGGAGCCTTCTGAGTGGACCCTGTTGCTCTGCGCTGGGGAGGCCCCCTGCTTCCCACTGCTCCTGGGACAGGCTCTGGGGTCCCCCAGGTCCGTGAGGCCCCGTGCAGTCCCATCGGCTCCCACCCCGTCCACACCTGTCGCTGCAGTGGCGCCTCTCATGACGAGCCTGTTCCGCTCTGGGGCTCCCCTTTGAGCTCTGGCATGTCCCTCTGAGCGCTGCTTTCTCCTTGGCTGCTGCCTGTGCAGGTGAACGACTGGCAGAGGGACTGGGTCACATTCTATGCCCAGCAGCGCATTCAGCCCCAGATGGACATGGTGGAGAAGGGCTCTGGGGACAGAGAGGCCCTCGAGCTCTGGTCTGCGCTGCAGGTGAGTGGAGCCCTGCTGCGGCCCCAGCAGGAGTGATGCCGAGGCAGGCGCAGCCTCGGGGAGGGGGGGGTGCGGGTGGGGGTGGGTGCGGATAGGAGGCAGGCGGGCCGGCCGGGAGGATGTCCCTGCACCCCGTGTGAGCCGTGCTTGGCCACCCGTGTGCATGGTCACCCGGCTGAGGCTGCGTTCCTTCCTGCAGCTGAAGATCCCGGACCTGTTCCTCGGCCTGGACATCGTCCCGGCCCTGCTCCACGGAGACCTCTGGGGAGGAAACGTGGCCGAGGATTCCTCGGGCCCGATCATTTTTGACCCGGCTTCTTTCTACGGCCACTCAGAGTACGAGCTGGCGATAGCCGGGATGTTCGGGGGCTTCAGTAGCTCCTTCTACTCGGCCTACCACAGCAAGATCCCCAAGACCCCCGGATTTGAGAAGCGCCAGAAGCTGTACCAGCTATTCCACTATTTGAACCACTGGAATCATTTTGGATCAGGGTACAGAGGGTCCTCCCTCAACATCATGAGGAACCTCACCAAGTGAGCTTGCTCTCCCCTGGAAGGAGGCCGGTTCCAGGAGTTTGCCAGGGCCTCAAGTTCAGGTGTGCCAGATCCTAGCCCGGTGTGGTGCCAGCGGCCAGCGCCCCTTGCTGCTCCACGGTCCTCTTCACACACCTGCGGCAGCTTCAGACCAACTTTGTAAGCCTTGGGAAGTACGTAGGGTCTCAGAAGGAAGGTCATCCTAAAGTTGTACATTTTGTTAGTCTTCGTAGCTGGATAAGCCACTCTAGCAATATGAGGTGAACAGAGGGACCTGGGCAGCGTGGGCCACATGGAGCCACGCAGCTGCCCCAGAGGTAGAGAAGCGAAGTGGCCGGTGCCCCGTGCGCTGCTGCTCAGGGTGCCTGCCGCCGGCCCCTCCTCGCTCCCAGGAATGACTCTGAAGTTCCAGGTGAAGCCTCTCGATGGCTGAGCTGTGGGTTTAGGCACGGAACCGTCTGTCTAGGAGCGGCCAACATGACCATTCCCAGCGCTGAGCACCTGCCCTGCGCTTCCTGGGAGACCTCCGGGCCAGCGGCAGGCTGAGCAAGTCTGAGAACGATTTCGGGAGAGACCAGGCTGCCAGCCTCCGGGAGTCCTCAGTACATTCAGGGGCCGTTGGGTCGCTCCTCCTCGCACCCCGTCCTGTCTGCCGCTCCCTCTGCACCAGGGGCAGCCAGCCCTAGGCTGGTGTCTTCCCTCCCTCAGCCTTGCAGGACGAGGAGCGCGCACGCACGAAGGGCGCTGATGCTACCGGCCCCTTCCGCGCGTAAACTTTCGGAGACTGTTTCCTTCCTTTGAATCATTCCGTGTTTCTCCTAGCTGTTTGCCAAGAAGCCTTTGCATCGCTACAATAAATTGTTTCTTAGAAGAGTGATTTTCCCTTGACTTTGCTGAGCAAGGGAGTGGCTTCAAACTAAGGGCAGGCGTAGCCTGAGGACTTTGTAGCAAAGCGTTCCGCCCTGGTGCAGTTTAACTGCTGTTCCCAGAGCGGTGAAGGGAGGTCGAAAGAAGCTGTCAGATCACGTTGGGGGAAGAAGCCCATCTGTGGCCCCACGAGGTCAGGGGTCGAGCGGGCAGCGCCCGGTGTTAGGCCGCCCTTGGTCTGCCTGCGGTGGGTTGCCGGGTGGGTTCTTCGTTTTCTCTCACCTGCCTTTTTGTTCCTGTGACAGGCGGGGCCCCTCAGGGTGATTCGAAAGCAGAACAATGCTTCAGAGGTCCGGTTTTTGTGGGAAGGGAAGGAGGGCTGTGACTTTTTTGTTTTAAATTTTGGGGAGGAAGGAAAGTGGGGAGAGAAAGATTTGTTGTTCCACTTACTGATGCAGTCATTGGCTGGGACCCAGAAGGCGTCCCTTGCTCTTACCACTGACATCGGTTCCCAAAACATTGGTCTGGGCACTCACCTACTTGGGGGCTCCCACGAACTGCAGGGACATGAAACGAAGACGCCTCCTTTAAGATTTGCTGTCGGAACAAATACTCATTCCACGCAGCTCAGAGACAGGTGTCAGTTTTTTCCCAGCATCAGAAAAGCAAGCTAAAACCTTGGCCCCTGGCAGTCTAGTGGTCGCTAGGTGTGCAAGTCCCACAACCACAGGCTCTTGAACGTCACGGTCTGGCCCTGGCTGGGCACTCAGTGGGTGAGAGCTCACCGGAAGGCTGAGGTTGCAGGTTCTGTCCCTGGTCAGGGCACTTACAGGGGCCTGAGTCCCTGGCAGGCCCTTCCGGGTTCAGAGAGTCCGAGGCAGGGGAGGCGGCCTCCCCTGGTGTCTGGCCGCCCCAGGAGGCCGCAGGCCCCTGGGCCGTCAGACCGGAAGAACGCCCCAGGCCCCGGTCCGGAGAGACCCTGCCCAGGTGCCGGGCCAGGCGCAGGGAAGGGCTGGTTCCGCTCCCCAGCGGCCGCCTGGGCCCCGACCTCACGCCGAGGCAGCACAGCGTGACCAGGCGGGAGCCCGCGGAGACCCGTGGCAGCGCTGTGCCTGGCTCGGGAGGGCCACCGACAAGGGCCTTTGCATTGGCGCGGTGTCAGCGTTTCAGCCCTTGCAGTTCTAAAACACTTACTGTTGCACCTAATTTTACATTCATAACAAAACTGTAAGCCTCAGGCCCGAAGGCCCCTGCACCTGCCTGGAGCTGCCTCTCCGTGAAAGCCCCTGTAGGCTCGTGGCCCCTGGGGGTGAGCTTCTGTTTTCTGGGCTCCTGGCCTGGCTGACCTGACACGAAAGGGGGTGGGGGTGGTGGGGGTGGCAGGAGATGAGGTTTTGACCGAGGGGAGTAATTTCGGGGGACAGGTGTGTGGTGGTGTCGGTGCAGAGCAGCCTGCTGAGTCTGGATGGATGGGGGGACTGGGCTCCACCTGCAGGCTGGTGGCGGTCCCTGCCCATCAGGCGGGAGGTGGTGAGCATCGCAGGGCTGTGGCCGCTGCCCCAGTCCCCGGGTCTCATCACTGGGACGGTGGTGCTTATTTCTTACCGAAAATGGGACTGTCGTATCAAAACACCTCGTTGTCTGCCCCGACGCATGTGGCTCAGTGGGCTGGGCGTCGCCCCACAAGTGGGAAGGTCACGAGTTCCATTCCCGGTCAGGGCCGGGTCCCCTTCCCCGCCCTGTGTGCGAGAGGTGACCGATCAGTGTTTCTCTCCCTCTTTTTCTCCCTCCCTGCTCCTCTCTGTAAAGATAAAATCTTAAAAAAAAAAAAATCCACCTTGCTTATCTGCTGCTGTCAGGGTAGCAGCTTTTCGGCAGGCGTGTCTGCAGGTAACCGAGGTTCACTTCCCACAACCCTGGAACCGGGGCTTTTCTGCCTTAACCAGAGGGTGCCACTGCACTGGACCCCTCAGGGTCAGGGTCAGGGTCAGCGCCCTGCACGGTCCCGGCTGTCCGCCCGCGAGCGCCCTTCAGGGGCCGCGTGCAGCAGGCCCAGGGGTCCTCCTCTTCAGTCCACGGGCATCACGGAGACCCGGCCTTCGGATGTGTTTATTCGTTTCCCTTCGTGCCCAAGCCCTTCAGGAACCATCCCGGCCTCTGACCAGACCAGGGCGAGGCCTGAGGGCTCTCTAGGCTTGTGACACCCACGGATGAGACACGGACGGGGAGCTCCTCAGCCGGCCGGTGCCCTGAGTACTAAAAGCGGAGGTGACGGGGCCAGCCCCGTGCTGGGTGCAGGCCTCGCGGGGGCGCTGCTGTGCGGCTGCGGTCCCCGCCGGTGTGGGAGGGCCGCCTGGAAGCACCCTCAGCTGTGCACGGGTCAGGAGCACTGGGTGCCCTGGAAGGGCGGGCTTCCCGGACCGAGACTGGCTGGGAGGACCGGGACACGGAGGGCCCTCGCTGCAGGTGGCCGCACCGTCTCCCCTCCCACCTGCTCCAACCTGAAACATGCGTGTGCATAGGCGTGTGCATGCCTCTGTGCACGCGCGTGTGTGTAGAGTTCCCAGGGCGGCGGCCTCTGTAATCGGGAGTCCCATTCCCGATTGGGTGGGGTTGGCCCGGTGGTATCAGGAGCCCCAGAGCTGCCTCTGAGGCCGTGGGCATCGAATGCCCTGAGGAGCCAGCTCAAGCCCCTGGTGGGCGTCCTCGGGCAGAGCCTGGGCCTGGCAGCGCGAACTTGAGACTGCCCCCGCCCCCCACCTGGCCTGGTCAGTGTGAGACCTAGCCGGTGGGGATGTCCTGTAGCCCAGGGCAGCGTCTCCCCTGGGCCAGGTCCTCTGTCCCGCTGATGGGGAGGGGTCCAAGTCCTGTGTGGTGGGCTCACGAAACCTCCGTGAGGGGTGGTCGGGCCCTACGGACCCCAGGGGGCGAACTCCACCCCGCTCCCCAGGCACGCTGACTACGCAGACACAAGGGGAGCGCCCCACTTCTGTGCCCCTATCCGAGCCTTCCCCTCCTCCTCCTCCTCCATCTCCCTCCTCCTCCCGGAGAGGAGGAGCCGGGAGGCGGGGCCTGGGAGGCAGACACCCAGACCGGTGCTCAGATACCGCTGGCTTGCGCACCGTCCCCTCCCTCGCGGACAGCGGCCTGGGCAGCGGCGAGCTCGCGTCCCACGCCGGGCAGTCCGCGCCATCCCCAGTCCCTCCTCGCGTCCCCCGGCCGCCCCCCCCCACGCACTCCAGTCCCTGAGTTCCGTGTGTCCTCCGCCCCCATGGAGCAGCTGCTGCGCGCCGAGCTGCGCACCGCGACCCTGCGCGCCTTCGCAAGCCCGGGTGGGGGCTGCATCAGCGAGGGGCGCGCCTATGACACAGACGCGGGGCCTGTGTTTGTCAAGGTCAACCGCAGGGCGCAGGTGCGGGTACTGGAGAGGGGGAAGAGGTTGGGGTGCAAAGAGGGTGGGAAGAGGGGAAGGGTGGGAAGCGGGGGAGGGAGTGGACAAAGTAGGCCGGGGCGCGGGGAGGGGGGTGGGGCAGAGGACACGGGGCAGGGGCATAGGCCGAGCGTGGCCCCTTCCTGGGTCGGGCCTAGCGTCACTGCCCCCCCGGGTCAGCCTGCGGCCTTGGAGCGGAGCTCTGCGGGCGAGCAGGGCTCCAGCATTTCCTGCGGGGTCCTGAGGTTTCATCGGCTGCAGGATTAGTAATTCTCGACCTTTCACCTGTGTGCGCGAGTTTTCAGTTGTTTGATTTAGTTTCTACGGGAGGTGAGGCTTGGAGTCCTGGGCTGCTTCTGCCACTCTCCCGCCCCAGCTCTGGGCTCCGGTTTCTGCAGCTCCCATCCCCGCTTCTCCGATCCCTCCCCCGCCCCCCCATCAGCAGGTGTGAAAGAGGCTGAAAGGCCACCAGGACCCCCAGGGACCCCAAGGGCCCGGCTCCCAACTCCCTCTACTCACAGGCCCTGCTGGTGTTGGCTCCTGGTTCCATCTCCTGCTTACACTGTTTTTGTAAAATACTTGTATGTATGAGAATACAGCCCTTTGCAAGTGGAGAGAGGTGGCCACAGTAGGGCACCCAGGACCTGGGAGCAGGCCACCCCAGTGCCCCGCAGCACTGTCCAGATCTCGGAGGGACCCGGGGTGGGGACTGGCCCAGCATTCCCGCTCTGTGGACCCAGGAACTGTTGAGGAGTCTGATTTCAGGAGGAATCCCTCCGAAGGAAAAGCCCCACGCGTGCAAAAGTGGTTTGGGGTTCGGGGTTCAGGCTGGCTCTGGAATCTTCACAGCTGGCCCCTGGAAGCTCTGCCAGGCTGGAACCCCACTGTTTATGCTTGAAACCCTTGACACCAGCACACAGTAGGGGCTCAGTGAATGCAGGAGAGCAGGTGACAAGTGCAACACTTGGGGCGCTGGCCACTGCTCTGCAGGACTCCAGGTGTGGGGGGCCCTTGCCTAGTTTTCCCTGCTGGCATTTGGAATTAAAGGACAGATTCTTTTGGTGTGTGGATGTAGATGCTCCGGTCTCACCTGTGAGGTTTGATTCTACAGCCGGAGTTGCTCGCATACCACAATAATAAACACATTTAAAAATTATTTATTTATTTTGAGAGGGGAAGGGAAGGAGAAAGAGAGGGAGAGAAACATCCATGTGCGGTTGCCTCTCACATGCCCCCTACTGGGGACCTGGCCTGCAACTCAGCCATGTGTCCTGACCAGGAATTGAACTGGTGACCCTTTAAAGGTTCGGAGGCTGGCACTCAGTCCACTGGGCCACACCAGCCAGAGCAATAAGCACATTTTTTACTGGGTCAGAGTGTATCTACGGTGAGAGTTCCTCAACTTTGTGGGGTGGCCTATGTTTTTCCAGAGTGGGGTGCATGGCTCCTTCCCAACCCCTGGCTCTGCTGGGCCTTGGTCTCTGTGGAGCCCTGGACCCAAGGCCAGGCCCAGCGGACCTCCCAGCCCTGACCTCCCCCTGCCCTGGTCACTGCTGCATGCCACCCTAGGCTCTCTTTCCTTTCCTGTGATTGCTCCAGGCAGTGAGGGGGTGGGTGACCTGGAAGGGAGCCCAGGGTCAGCACCAGATCCTGCACTAACCCCCACTCCGGGGCATCCCACCGGCACCCCCAACACCCCATGGCACCCTGCAGCACCCTGTGGACGCCCATCCCCGCTGGATGCCCTGAGGCCCGTGCTTCCTCCCGTCTCTCAGAGCCAGGGCTCCCGCAGGGCTGTCTTCATCCCGCTGACCCAAGCCCCAGCTCAGCCTCGCCCTGGTAGCTCCTCCCACCCTAAGGGGGCCACATTGCGCCCACTTCCGAGGGGCTGGTGCCTTGCTCCCCAGCCAGTTTTCAGTAACCGACGGTTCTGGGTGCTTGTGACCCCTCGCGGTGGCTTCTGTCCAGGGCTCTGAGCCGCGGCTGGGCTGCAGAGGCCTCTTTTGGAGTGGGAGCTCATGGCCGTGTTCCGGATGCAGGCCCGGCAGATGTTTGAGGGCGAGGTGGCCAGCCTGGAGGCCCTCCGGAGCACTGGCCTGGTGCGGGCACCTCGGCCCGTCAAGGTCATCGACCTGCCTGGGGGCGGTGCCGCCTTTGTGATGGAGTACCTGAAGATGAGGAGCTTGAGCAGGTGAGAGAGAGTGAGAGTGAGCAGCCTCCTGCTGAGCTGCCCAGGTAACTCAGTGGTCCCACCCGCCGTTGCTAATGGTAACCGGAGCTGAGCTCTGGCTCTGTGGACGAGGCGGGCGGGCGCGAGGTTGGCGCGGTTTCAGTGAGGCCGCACCGGAGACGAGCAAGGTCTGGTCTTGTGATGTCTGAGGTCCTTCCATTTTTTAAAAATTATTAAAATTATATCTACTCACTGTAAAAAAAGAAAGGTGGAAAATAGAAGCTCTTGTAAAGAATCCATGCAGCCGCCCACGATTCCCCCCGGCAGGCACCAGCCACCACTCCCACGTTGGGCACTGCCATCCGCTGCAGTGTGTGCTCCCGGCCCAAAGTCCAGCCGTCCCCCTCTGTCCCCTTGTGGCTGACCCCCTTTCGCCCTCTCGGTCCCCCACGCCCCGTCTGGTCTTTTTCTTACACGTGGCTTGCATTTGCTTTACAAAAATTGGGATACGGTTTTCAACCTAACGTTACCTTTCAAGTGTTTGCCCCATAATTCTCAGCACTTCCTACGGCTTCTGTTGACACCCACCTGCTTCCCACCTCGTGGCGATTTGACCCTGTTGTCTGGAAAGGGTCACCGCCTGCCATTCGTTTTTCACTTTCTATAGCCTGGAGAGTAGTTTTTGAGGTATTTAAAATATTTCTGAACGTGGACCGTGCTCGCTGGTTGTTGATATTTCTTACTTTAGTGGGCCGCATTTCTTCTTTCTTCAGCCAGGCATCGAAACTTGGAGACCAGATGGCGGATTTGCACCTTCACAACCAGAAGCTCAGGGACAAGCGGAGGGAGGAGGAGAACACAGTGGGTGCGTTCAGATCACCCCCGCGCGTCCTTGGCCCAGGTGCACCCCACCCTGGGCTGGCGCCCAGGGCGACATTTCAGTCACAGGTCTTCTCCCTCTGCGCTCAGTGTGAAAATGAGGTTGTTGCGTTGGAGTTTGGACGGAGCTGATGAGCAAGTAGAGTGGGCGCCTGACCCCTTTTATACCCAGCCCTGCTGTCCAGGGTGCCGAGGCCAAGTGTCTGGGACAACTCACGTGCTGCTTAATTGCCAGCCTGGGTGGTGCACCCTCAGACCACCTGCATTCCGGCAGGGCAGCCAGGCCTGTCCTGAGGTGGGGCCGGGGCCTGGCATTTGAGGGAAAGACAGCGTCTCTTCCTGTTGGTAGGCCGAAGGGCGGAGGGTGCTGAGCCCCAGTATGTGAGCAGGTTCGGCTTCCACACCGTGACGTGCTGCGGCTTCATCCCGCAGGTGAGTGCCGGGGGGCTAGCATGTGCCCGCTGAGCTCATGGCCGTTTCCAGCACCCTCGTGCTGGGCACCCCACCCCTTGTGGGTGGCAGCGTGCCAGCCCCCAGCCACCAGGGAGGCTGACGCCCTGATTTCTGAAAGCAGAGGGTGAGCAGTGATACCTGGGATGGGGGAGTTGAGCCTGGGGGTGGGAAGCCATGGGGCAGGTGGAGGAGCGTCCCAAGCAAAGGGAACGGCAGGCTCAAGGGCCGTATTTCAGGAAGGCACATGATGAATGGGGGGCTGGGTGGGGGACAGAGGAAGCACCTGAGGTCAGGGAATAAGTCCTGGTCACTCAGTCCCTCTCCTGAGGCCTTTAAAAAATTGATGATACTGTTAAGATGTAACCCACACGGCACTAACACTGTTTTAAAGGGTACAGTCCAGTGGTTCCCAGTGGATTCACGACGCTATGTGACCAGCACCGTCCATTTCCGGGAGACGCGCCAACCATTACCCCGCCCCAAATCCTGGCAACCACAGATCTCTTTCTCTTTCTATATTTCTCATTCTGGACGTTTTATGGAAGCGCTGTCACCCAATGGCCAGCCTTTTGTGTCTCTCCGCAGTGTGGGTGGTGGGCGGTGCTCCAGACTGAGGTGGCTATGGTGAGTCTGAGGCAGACTTAGGGATCCCAGCCCAGGAGCAGGCCTCGCATGTGGGGCTTGCTAGGACCCCCTAAATCTCTGCAGAAGTCAGCTCCCTGGCGGAGCTGCACCTCCCTGGAGCTAGTGACCAGCACAGTCATACGGTCCTCAGCAAGTGCGGCTGAATGGGGCTCATTGTCCTGCTTCAGATGTTGACCTCACACAGTGGCTTTTCAAGAACCAAGGAATGAAGTCATATGCAGGTGTGAAGCAGGTGGGAGGGGCTGGTATGTCAGGGGCACAGGCCACTTCTGAGCGGCCCTTCAGACTCCAGATCAACAAGCCAACTCAGGTCAGCTGCAGTGCGGCCGGGAAGGGGCAAGGGATGGGAGGACACCCTGGGCCACTCCTTGTGCTATGACAAGATGGCCCGAGGACCGGCCCCAAGTTCCAGGAGGCTTCCTGCTCCCTGGGGCACCGTGGCAATTGGTGGGGAGACCCTGAGCGGCGGCAGAAGGCTTGTCAGGGGCCTGGTGTGCGGAGTCCCGGTGGGACCAGCGGCTCAGTTGTGTGCCGGACATGCTGCGCCCGAGGCACCTTTCTAGGTGCTTTATCCTGCTCACCTCGCCCGATTGCTGCGGCAACCGATAAGGGGGGTCGTACTGACCCAGTGGGTAGATGAGGAAGCCGGTGTGCAGAGAAGCCAAGCAATGACCCTGAGGTCGTGTGGCTAGTCAGTGGAGGCTCCAGGATTTGACCCACAGCCTGGCGGCTAACTGCCCACACTACCCTGTGCCTCTGTCAAGGTGAAGGGAGGTCCCTCCACCAACTGCACTCCCAGGTGGCCCTGCCTTTGGTAGCTCAGGGGAAGGTCATGGCTTCCCGTGGGTGAGAGGATCATGGCCCCTCTGTGCAGGGGAAGGGACTGGGCTAGCCAGTGCTGGCCTCCAGCTCCCAACACCCAGCTTGTACCTGTATGACCTGTGGTCATTCAGGAGGAAGACAGAGCTTTGGACACTGGGGCCTGGGCAGGCCTGCAGGGAGCCAGGGAAGGCCACCCCGTGGCCCTCGGGCTGTTTGGAGCGGGGCCTCCCCACCTGCTCTTGAGGTGCACCCAGCGCCAAGGGGGTGAGCCCGGGGGCTGAGTGACCATGGCACCCAGCACAGGGAGTGTCTCAAAGCTGACCAGGGAGATCGGGAGCGCTCCTTGGAAAGCTCCTCCTCTGCAGAGTTTCACAAAGGAGCCCTTTGTGTAAAATCGGCTTGGCATCTCTAAAAAAACAAAACCCGAAACAAAAACTATGAGACAGAAAAGGAACGGCCCCTATTTAAAGTGTGCGGTGTGTGGTGAGTTTCGACCTCCCTCGGGACCCTCTCACCACGGTCGGGATGATGAGTCCGACTCTCACCCCCAAAGGTGCCCTTTTGTTCTCACTCCCTCCTGACCTTCCCTGCTGCTGGCCACCACAGGGCTGCTTTCTGTCACCAGAGACAAGTCTGCGCTGTGTGGCGTTTGGTGGAAACGTACAGTGAATACCCTTTTGTCTGGCCTCTTTCATGCCGCAGAATCCCTTTGATAATCACCCGTGCTTCCCCACGCGTCTGAGGTCCGCTCTGCTGTCTGCGGAAACCTCAGTCTCTTTTCCCTGTTCACCTGTCGATGGACAGCTGGGCTGCTTCCAGGCTTTGCTTTCACAAAGAAAGCTGCTCCGAACTTTCGCAAACATGAGTTTGCGTGGACAGACGCTTCCATTTATTTTGGGTAAATAAATACCCTGAGAGGGAAATCCCTGGGTCACGTGGTAGGCTCATATTCAACTTTTTAAGAAACTGCCAAGACATTTTCAAAGCGTTGTACAATCTTCGTGTCCACCAGCTGCGTACGAGAGTTCCAGTTCCTCCACGTCCTCACCCCACTTGGTGGTTTCCGATTTTAAAGCTGTAGCGGCTGCGGTGAGTGGGCAGCGGTGTATCTCACCGAAGCTGCTCTCCCTGGGAAGCTGTGGTTTGGAGCATGTCTTCATGCGCTCCTTTGCCACATGAGAGGGGTTTAAACGTTTAGGGTTACTTTGTCCTCTTCCTCCATTGCCCCCTTCGCTGTGAATGACTTTCCTTCCCGTACTTGGTGAGGTTCTCTTCGGAAATCTACTTTGTCTGATGGTGACAGAGCCGCTCCAGCTTCCTTCTGTCTAGTGTCAGCGTGGCACGCCTTGTGTGTCCTTTTAACGTTGCCCTGTTTGTGCATGTGAAGTGCCCTTCTCCTCCACAGCTTACACTTGGGTCTTGCTTCGTTTGTCCAGCCTGCCCGTGTCTGTCATCGACCTAGGGTGTCTAGACCATTCACATCTAATGTGCTCATTCACATGGTTAGGTTGGATCTGTCATCTTGCTATTTGTTTTATTTGTCCTGTCTGTACTTTGTTCCTCTTTATCTTCTCTCTTTTGTTTTTATTTGTTTACTTGTACAGAGAGGAAGGGAGGGAGAAAGAGAAGGAGATAAATATCAATGTGTGGTTGCCTCTCGTGTGCCCCCTACTGGAGACCTGGCTTGTAACCCAGGCGTGTGCCCCGACTGGGAATTGAACCAGCGACCCTTTGGTTTGCAGGCCGGTGCTCAACCCACTGAGCCACACCATCCAGGACTTTTCTCTCTTTTGGATTAACTGTGTATACTTAGTGATTCCACCGTATCTCCGCTGTAATATTTGCTGTGTTCTTTCAGCGGGCAATCCGGGATTTAGGCAGATTCTGTGTGTAGCGGTTCTGTGACCTCCGGCCACAGCGTCAGCCACTTTTCCCTTGCTGCCTAGGTGAACGAGTGGCAGGACGACTGGGTGACCTTCTTCACCCGGCACCGGCTCCAGGCACAGCTGGACCTCATCGAGAAGGACTATGCTGACCGAGACGCTCGAGAACTCTGGTCCCAGCTGCAGGTGGGCATGGCAGCCATCCTCTGAGAGATGGGCAGTCCTCCTGGGAGCCCGCCACACTGATGTGGGGCCCTCTGGAGATGGAGCCACTCACTGAGCCCTGGAGCGGAGCTGGTCAAGCCAAGGGCTCATGGTGCCTGACCACTGACCTGATGGGGAAACTGGGAGGGGTGGGACTTCAGGACACGCTTGTCCCCTGAATGTCAGCAGGTTCTTAAACCTCAGACCTTGCTCATGTGAAACACAGGTACTTGGGTTGTAAACATTCTTGTCTGCTTTTACCCCGTTCTTCCGTTTCTGCCAAAGCAGGAATGTTTCACTTCACAGGGTAGATGGGGGCGGGGGGCAGCAGATGCCTGAGAGCCTGGTTTCAAAACAACACCCGAAATGTCAAAAATGCAATTTGCATATCAATCTGGGGTGGGCATGTGCTGAAGAAGTGTTGAACTCTTCAATGAGGTAACTGATGAGACGCAGGTGCAGATACAGGTGCTGTGACATAAAAGACAAGCGGAGAAAGTTTGCTAAGGTAGGCACAGAACAACTTCCCTGAAGTTATACGGCCTTTATTCTATAAGGACATTAAAACCGTAGCCTCGGAGGCCCAGTACTGTATGGAAATCATTAGCTGTTGTTGAGCTTCTGGGCCCGAGCCTGTGGTCGATGTTAAGACAAAGTTATGCTCCCCTGGGGTCGGAGGGTCCTTATCTCTGGGCTTGCTTGGACCTTGAACAAACCCCAGGTCATCTTTGCCTTAGTTCCCCTGTATTGGATGAGGAGACTAGCTGATAGTCCCGTGATAACCGGTGTCCAATCATTATCTCCTTAGGTGAAGATCCCGGATCTGTTTTGTGGTGTGGAGATTGTGCCCGCCCTTCTTCACGGGGATCTCTGGGCAGGAAATGTGGCTGAGGACGACTCCGGGCCCATTATTTATGACCCAGCTTCCTTCTATGGCCATTCTGAGTTTGAACTGGCAATTGCCTTGATGTTCGGTGGCTTTCCCAGGTCCTTCTTCACTGCCTACCACCGGAAGGTCCCCAAGGCTCCAGGGTTCGACCGGCGGCTGCTGCTGTACCAGCTCTTTAACTACCTGAACCACTGGAACCACTTTGGGCGGGAATACAGGAGTCCGTCTCTGAGCACCATGAGGAAGCTTCTCAAGTAGCAGCCTGTCTGTGTCCCTGCCCACCTGCCCACCTCCTCAGCAAACACCTGGGGGAAGCAACAGCAGGGCCAGCTGCAGGGGCTAACTAATAAAGCCAGTGGGAGCTTCAGGGATGGACCTACTATGCCTGACGTTCACCTGCGTCTCCATCCTCCATGCACGTGGGTGTTTACAGGGTGCCCAGACCACCTGAAAGGTCTCCGACGGACCCACTACATATCAGTCTGGAGGATATTTGAAGTTTGGATATTTTCATGATACTTGTATAGAAATTCACACAGATTTGGGGTTTGCTTATGTGAAGACGGTGTCCCACCCCTGTGGACATGGGGCTTCTGCTTTAGCTCAGGTAGAGTGGGGGACCACGAATTGTGCCCCACTTCTTAAGCACCTCTGGGCATGGGTGGGTCTCCAAGTTCACCCTTGAGGTGGGACAGATGCAAGGAAGGGCCCGGATGTTGTGGTCCTTCCGCGTTTGGGCTGCAGCCACTGCCCAGCCCCTCTCCTCTCTGTTTTTCAGCCGGAATGTTTTCCGCTGGATAAAAAGGAAGGGGGTAGCAGGGGGAGAGGCTTTGGGCACTGGGCTGTGCCCCACAGCCAGGACATCTGTGGTGTACAGGGTGGTTGGGATGTTGGGCTGTCTGGGGACAGGCAGTACCTGGCAGTGTGTCTGGGGCATCCATGTCCCACTTGTGTGGTTCCAAGGTCAGGAGGCCACGTGAGTACCACTCCTCGAAAAATTACCCATTAATTCACAGTGGTAAGAGCGCCCGAATTTCTCTTTTCTGTGAAGTGTGGCTGTCCAGTGGGATTCATCCCCAGTGGAGACAGAGGAGCCTATTGAGGGCTTTATAGAAAGAGTTCCACCCCAAACGCTTCCTTCCAGACATCTGACCATCTCACACGCAAACTGCCACCTGGGCAGAAGCCACGTCTGCAGGACGCGATAGCTGGAGCTCGCATCCGTCTGCAGAGGCGGCCAGGGCGGCTGCAGGACCTGCGGCGATGATGGATGGGTGCTGCGAGCCGCGCGGGAGAGGGCACTAAGGGAGCCGATGGGCCCAGGCCTGGAGAGTCTCCTCCAAACCCCATCGTGGGCTGCATCCCAGCCACACCCCCAGGACCAACATCCCTACGAGCTCAAAGCCCACCGCCCCCACCCGCGAACCCAGACTCCCCTAACTCCGTCCCCCACCACCGGAACTGGACCGCCCACTCCGCACTCACCCCCCGGGCCTAGATTCCCGATTCCGCGGGGACTCCACCCGCTCCCGCACCCCAGCTTCACGCCCTCCAGGCTCCGCTGTCCCGGGCCCCGCCCCGTCCCGCCCCTTCCCGCCCCTTCCCGCCCGAGCTGGGCTCCGCCCCCGGCGCGCCCTATTTTGACGCCAGCGTGCGCCGTAGCGGGCCCGGCGCGTGAGGTCAGAGGTCGCTGGGCGAGGCCTGCGTTGGCCGCTCCCTCAGCTCCCTCAGCTCCCTCAGCGGTCGCCCGCGTCCTGCATCTCGCGTCCCGGTGCCGAGGATGGGTCTGAGCGAGGAGCCGCCCGCGGGCGCGTCGGAGGATGGGCTGGAGGACCAGCCGGAAGACGGGGTCCTGGCCCAGGGCGGCGCCCTCGAGGCTTTCGGCGACAGCGCGGAGGCTCGCGCGCTGCTGGGCGGCTTGCGGGCGGTGCTCGGGGACCGGGCGGCCCGGGAGGGCGTCCTGCAGCGGTTCCGAGGTGCGTGCGGTCCCGGGGGCGGGCAGGGGGCCCTGGCGCTGCCCGGGGTGCGCCATGGTTTGGATCCGCTTCCTTTCCGGTGTGACCTCCTGCGAGCCGCTGTGGTGAGGGGGCGACCGCGCCCAGGGCGGAGGGTGGCCGCGTGGGCCCGGGACCTGCCTCCTCGCCGCGCTGCTACGGCGAACTCGGGTCCTCGGACCGCGCGGGGCCCCGGGGCAGGGAGCGGGGAGCACGAGCGGTGGCGGAAGCCGGTGCCTGACAAAGCCCCACCAGCTGACAGCCTCCCGCGTGGGCTACCGAGCCGCGTGCCGGCCGGGAGAAGGGCCGGGTCATGGGCGTGCAGCCCCACTCCCGGGCCTGAGGTCAGGGAAGCAAGGAAGGAAGGATTCCCGCCGCTGCAGGCAACGGGGGGTGGGGACACCCGCGGAGTTGTCGGCGCCTTCGGGGGCCGTGACCCGCCCGGGAGCTCACGCGGGGCCGAGGAGCGGTGGCGCCGGGGCTGTGTCGGGGTCAGCGCTGGAGCAGGGGCGGTCTCCCGGGTCCGTGGGCCCCGGCCCGCGGTGAGCGGATGCCCCTGTCCGGTGTCTCTCGCTTCGCCTGCCGGGGTTTCACGCCAGACCCTCGGACCAGCGCCTTGTCCAGGAGAAGCTGCGGGCGTGGGGTGTGTCCTTGCGGTGTCGGGGACGCAGCTGTCCCTGGACCGTCAGCGGGAGTGTCGGGTGGTGCGTGGCGCTCGTGTTAGTATAGTCTAGTCATTCAGCTGAAACCGCGTTTGCGGACCTTTTTAGCGAAAACTTCTGCACAGCTTGTTTTCTGTGGGCTGGCGTACGTGGCAATCTTCCGAGCTCCCCGGGGGCGCCGTGGCCGGCAGGGTGGATCTGTCTTGGGCCCTGGTAGCCGGTCCCTGCGTGGGCTCCTGGCTCTGCCCCTCAGGCTGGTTGCCCCACGGCCCTGACTCCCTTTCTGTGTCTGTCCGCCGGGTCAGCCCGTCCACTGGCTGGTGCACAGAACTGCCTGGAGGGTGGGTGGGTGAGTATCCAAGGGCCTGGGGAGCCCGTGTTCCCGCCCCTGGGAGGTGGCCACGTGTGAAGGGGCGGGGCTGCAGCTGCTGGGTTCAGGTCGTCTGGTTGGGAGGGCGTGTTGCTGGGGGGTGGTGGTGGGGTGCTAAAGGGGGGAGGGGTCTGTGTTTAAGGAAAGGGAGACCTGGGATGGGCAGTGAACGGGAGAGGGAAGGAGGGAGGAGGAGGGGTTCTGAGGGGGCAGAAGGGGACCTGAGAGGAAGGTGTGCCCAGCAAGCCAGGAGCACCAGGCTGGGCCCCGGGCTGTGGGGGGCCTGCTCTGGAAGTCAGGGAGGGAAACCTGAGTGTTTCTGGGCTCCTGTGGGCGTTGGCCTCAGTCATGTTAATTCTCACATTTTTCTTTTCAGCAATAATGGACAAGTACCAGGAGCAGCCTCACCTGTTGGACCCGCATCTTGGTAAGAAAAGGGGCTGACGACTTTGGTTCTGGTCACTCAGCTACAGGTGGTCTCAAGCGGCTTGGTGTGCGTGCCTGCCCGCTGAGGGTGTCGGCCCAAAGCGCCTGGGTCTGGTCAGCAGGGCCGTGAGCCCACGTGTCCCTCGAGGTTGTGGGCGGTGCCTGGAGCGGTTTTCTTCTGCTGTCGTGAAAGAACACGCCTGCACTCTCCGTGTACGCTTCACTCTGTCCACCTCCGGGGTGTGTGTTTGCACGGGAGCAAGTGCTTTAGGTGGGTCCCCACTTAGTACTCACAGCCTCTGAGGCAGGTGCTCCCAGGAGCGCAGCTTGGGTTTCCGTACCTGTGGGGCCTTGTTTACTTGTTTTTAGGAAGGGGGAGGGAGGGAGAGAGGGGGAGAGAAACTTTAGCTGCCTCTTGCATGCACCCCAACCGGGACTGAACCTGCAGCCTAGGCATGTGCTGGACCCGGAATTGAACTGGTGACCTTTTGGTTTTCACGATGCCCAACCAACGGAGCCACACCGGTCAGGGTGTGTTTCCATAACTTTAACGTGGGAGAATGATCTTTTGGTATCTTCCCTGTTTTTATTTACTTTTAACCTATTTCATACTGATAGTAGTTTTTTCCCCCCTATAAAAAGTAATGTATGCCTCTGGTGGTGAACCTGGGAAGGAGGGAGGGAGTAGTAGTAGTTTGAGGTGAAAGGGGGGCTGGGACAGAGGATGGCACGGGAGCCGAGAGCCAGACCACCTAGGTTCCCGTCCCAGCCCCACCACTCTGCCGCTCTGCGCCTGAGTCTCCTCACCTGCGAACCGGGCTTGTCAGCACTGCCTCCCCCCCCCCCCCAGGGCTGTTGAGGAGGGACGGTGTGAACAGGTAGGTACCGAGGGTCAGCTTGGTGGTGCACACACGTGCACCTTCTGAAGGTGGGCTGGTGCTGTGTGTGTGGTGTTCAGGGAACCTGCAGGTTGTGTAGGAGGTGAGCTTTCTGAGCTCTCTTCTGTCTCAGGCACCGCAGTCCTTGGTTGGTAGCCTGGCTGGTGAGATGGGACCTGCATCCAGTGATGCCCAGGCCCCAGGTCCGAGTTTCTGTTTCAGGAGTCTTTTTTTTTTTCCCCTAAAAGTTTCTAGAACCTGACGTTTCATGAGGGTATGATCTGTTCCAGGCCATCTTTTCTTGCCCCAGGCAGTTGTAGGCTGAGGGCTTGCACCCTTCAGCACGAGGAGCTTTGCTTCTGGAGTGTGTTTGGTCATTTCCCTGCATCTGCTCTTTCCTGTGTACCTGGGAACTGGATGTTGAATTTTGCAGGAGCGACCCTGTGGGTCCCCGACAGTTCTTCCCCTCGCAGTTCCGCTGTTTGGTCTGTGTTTCGCACGTGAAGGCTGTTTCTGAATTTGGGTTGCCAGTTGTTTTCACTTTCTGAGAGCGCTCGTGTTGATTCCGCATCCTGCATCTTTGCAGTCACTTACTCTGGCACTTTTTGTGGCGTCTGTAGGCTTCTCTGCAGTACGTCATCTGCGGAGAGCGAGAGTCTCGCTGTCCTTTCCGATCTGGATGCCGTTTCCCTCTTGCTGTGGCATTGCCGTGGCCGGGGCTTCAGCGCCGTGCTGGGGTCTCGGCATGGGGACGGTCGACCGCCGCCTCTTGTGCCTGATCCTTGAGGAAAGGCTTTCAGCTTCTGGGCGCTGAGGGGGGTGGCGGCTGTGGCTCGTGATGTGTGGCCTTGCTGTGTTGAGATGTGTTCCCACTTAGCAGCTAGTTTTGGTCACAGAATGACACTGAATTTTGTCAAATGTGTTTTCTGCAGCTCTTGATGACCGTGGGGTTGTGCGTCCTTAGACTTCCTTTTCCCTTGTTCCATCGGATCCTGAGAGGAGCATGGAAACCCTCAGCTGTAGCTACAGATTGGCGTATTTCTCCTTTTAGTTTCCAGTTTTTGCGTGATTTTGAGGCTTTGTAACGTGTCTAAATTAACCCTTTCTTCCTTTGGCATTTTGTTTTAGCGTCATAGAGATGTTTAATTTTATAGCAAACGTCTTATGTATCTCTTTTTCTAGAGTGGATGATGGATATGTTGATGGACATAGTGCAAGATAAGACGTCCCCAGCTGACCTCGTACACCTGGGTTTTAAGTTTCTTTACATCATCACCAAGGTAACACCTCCCTCCCTAGTACTTCGTGGTTGACAGAACAGTGTCTTAATGCACTTGTTCCAGAAGTTACCTTTCACAATGTTATTTGTTGGGAAAGGTGGTTTGGGCCCATAAGTTGTGAGTTTTGTTCTTTCTTTTTACCGTATTTTTGGGATGCGAGATTAGGGACCCAGGGCTTCCTTCAGCTGCAGCGGTGTCCACGGTATGGAGGATTTTGCGTTTGCATAGAGCAAGTACCACCTAACTAGAAAGGAAGAGAGACAGCGCTAGATGACTGATTCAGCAAAGTTCTTTACAAGGGAAAAGCGGACAGACTGGGTGGAAATGCAAGTGCTCCTCAGACTCAAACGCTGAGGTGGATGTCCTGGGGACCTTGTCGTCCTGAAGGTTCTTAGTAGGTGTGTCTGGGGTGGGGCCTGATGCTCTTCACTTTCACAGGCTCTCAAGGGAGGCCCCTGTGCTGGCCTGCACTTACTGGCGGCGGTTTTGAGTGCGGGGGTGACTCAGCCGTCTCGGGGTGGGTTTGTGGTTGGGGGGAGGGTTACACGTGGCTGCAGGGTCCCTCCTGAGGGTGTGGTGCCGCTGCATTTTATGGGCGTCTTCATGAGCCTGGGACCTTTGAGGTCCTCCGGGACCTAGTCTTCTTATTGATCAGAGCACAGTCACACAAACAAGGCTGAAGCCAAACTTCTTCGTAACATGTGTCCGGTGAGCCACAGAGGAGATGTGTTAGGTTGGGGCCGAACGTGTGCGTAGGAAGTGACTTAAGAAACAAAGGCAGTTTTCTTATTGCTCGTTCTTCCTGAGTTGTGTCACTGTGGTGCCACGTAATTGTCTTTGATCATCGGGTGGCACAGGTGGTGACTTTTGATGAGGAAAAGTAATTTTGCTCCTTTCTATGTTTTCTAATTATGTGACAATTTAATGCCCTTTTTTATTTGGTAGGTTCGAGGATATAAAACATTTCTTCGCTTATTTCCTCATGAAGTAGCTGATGTGTGTCCGGTCCTAGATATGGTTGCAAACCAGAACCCTAAAGACCATGAAGTGAGTGTCCCTCGTCCCCCCCCATTTCCGGCCCCCTCCCTCCCCGTTCTTCTGTCTGCTCCCCTCCAGCTTGGGCCCCGTCGTCTGCCTGTCTCTTTCAGTTTTATCTTATTAGGCTATTTTGCATCACTCTCATTCCTTTTATTCTTTGGCTGTCTTACTTTTACATATTTAAACTTTCTTTTGAAACAATGCCTTTATGAGAAAACATGGCCCTGGTTGGTGTGGCTCAGTGGGTTGAATATTGGCCTGCGAACCAAAGGGTCGCCTGTTTGATTCCCAGTCAGGGCACAGGCCTGGGTTGCGGGCCAGGTTCTGGGTTAGGGGCATGTGAGAGGCAGCTGATCGATACTTCTCTCCCTTTTCCTCTTTTTAAAAAATAAATAAAATGATTAAAAACATGCCTGTACAGTACGGTGATAACTATATCACCATCTAGTTTTCTTTTCTTTCTGTCTTTTTAAGATTTTGTTCATTTATTTTTAGAGAGAGGGTAAGGGAAGGAGAAAGAGAGGGAAAGGAACTACAATGTGTGGTTGCCTCTCATGCGCTGCGCCCCCCCCCCCTCCCCCCAGGGACCTGGCCTGCAACCCAGGCGTGTGCCCTGACTGGGAATTGAACTGTGACCCTTTGGTTCTCAGCCCATGCTCAATCCACTGGGCTATGCCAGCCGGGGCCCATCCAGTTTTCTTTAACTTGAAATACAACCCTGTTGGAGGATATTTTGCTTAGTGAAATACGTCAGGGAAAGACAAATACTGTATAACTTTGCTTATATGTGGAATCTCAAGAACAAGGTAAATGAGCAAACAAAGTTCAAACACACTCATAGACATAGAGGGAACTGGTGGGTGCCAGAGGGTACGGGGCTTGAGGGACTGGGACAGGGGTGTCAAACTCACTTTCACCGGGGGCCACATCGGCCTTGCAGTTGCCTTCAAAGGGCCAAATGTAATTTTAGGACTGTGTAAATGTAACTTCTCCTTAACTAGGGGCAAGGAGCTCTACAGTTGGCCGTTCAAAGGCAACCGTGAGGCTGATGTGGCCCCTGGTGAAAATGGGTGTGACACCCCTGGACTGGGAGAAAGAAGCTGGTCCTCGTAGACCCGCCGCAGGGCTGTGGAGTGCAGTGTAGGGAACACGGCGGTAACGATGCATTGTGCCACGTGGGCGCTGGGAATGCTGGGGAATGACTTTGTGATGTATGAGTGTCTAGCCACAACCCTGTACACCTGAAGCTAATTCAAAATGATGTTGAAAGTAAACTGTGATTGAAAAATTAAAATCAACTACATTGGGGGTCACCAAGACCACCCCAAGTTCGATTTCCTAGGACTACTCAGGAGTCGGCACGTATTGAGTTGGTCAAAAAGTCTGTTCAGTTTTTTCCATGAAATAGAAGACACATTTTTCGTGTTCACCAGTAACTTTATTGACTTGGATATTTTGAGCATGTGGCTCTCTCCCACGTGGCGTAATGTTGATTGTTCTCAATTAATGTCTCGATTTGATCTCTATCAACTTCAACCGGTCTGCCCAACTGTGGAGCATCGTCCAGGGAGGAATCTCCAGCCCAGAACCTCACAAACCATTTTTGACACTTTTGATCGGTCACAGCACCTTCTCTGTTCACTGCACACAGCTTTTTTTTTGCGTTTCAGTTGCGTTTTACCTTTCTTGAAATAATAAAGTACAATTTGCTGAAAATGTTGCATATTTTCTTCCATCTTCAGTATTAAAATGGCTGCACAAAAATTCACCAATTTCGTTAAGTTTTTCTAATGCGCACTGACATTACAGCTGTCAAGTGCAGTTTAACAAAACTGTTTTGAATGAAGTGAAGGACAGCTAAGCACTACTAGAGCCATCGTATGGAAAAAAACCAAATGAACTTTTTGGCCAGCCCAGTAGTTGTGCTGTATGGCTGGGATTTATCACAGCGACATTGGCAAAGGGGAAAGGCGCACAGGTGAGGTCTGGGAAAACCAGCAGCAAGCTCCCAGATCCTCTCCCGGTTGTGTCACGCCAGGCACTGGTGCTCCCCAGCACTGACTTGTGACAACACGGGTGATGTGTCCCCCACGGAAGGTCATGGAGACAGACCCCGGGGTTTCTGTGGGGGCTGGCGGTGTGGGCACCCTACTTCTGCCTAGCACACGCTGAAACTTCAGGCTCACGGAAGGGAAGCAGGTGTTCAGCACAAGCCTCGTGGTCTGTACAGTCAGGGCACGGTCCCCATTGCCAGGTAGGGAGCAGGTCCCCAGAGCCCCGCCTTCAGAAGAGCCTGCGGTTTGAGGCTGCAGCGCAGCCGAAGGTCTGCCTGTTTCCGGTGGGAGGCATGGCGAGCCTCTCCTGCTTGCTGCCTCTGCCCCTCGCGCCCCCACGGGGACTGGAGGCCGGAGTGGGGCCCAGTCTTACCGCTGAAACTAAGGCACTTGCCTTTGATCGAAGTGGAATTTTTTTTTCAAGTCTTCTGTTCTTACCTTCTTATCTGCTTTCCACTTTCTCTAAAGGCTGCTTGTGTGCTGAAGGGTGCCAGCGAAGACAAACTGTGAGACACATTGTTAGGATTATTCTTTGTTCACTTGGCTGTTTCTTTGGTCTCCTGGGGTAGCCAGGTCCTCATGATGGGGGTGGGGTGTTGCTAACGATGATTTGCCCTCCCCTCGCCTGCCCCCCGGCCCTGCAGTTGATGGTGTTGGGAGGGCCCGTGGTGGGCGTTGGGACTGTGAGTGGGGTGTGTGGGTCACCTCTGTCCTTTACACAGGAATCGTTGTCCTTTGCTTTAACTTCTTAGACATGGGAGACCCGCTACATGCTTCTGTTGTGGCTCTCCGTGATCTGCCTGATCCCTTTCGATTTTTCACGCCTTGATGGGAACCTTCCCTGTCAACCTGGGCAAATGCGAATGTCCATCATGGATCGGATTCTCCAAATAGCCCAGGTGAGTGTGGCTGTGGTGACGGCTGCCAGGAGTCCGTGTTCTCGTCTGTGCTCACGTCGTCTTGCAGTTGGAGTTCAGTCAGGTACACGCTCAACACTTCTGTGTTTCTTCAGCTGTAAATGGTTTTTCAGTGAGGTGAACTTGCTTCATAACTTATTTTGAAATTGTGATAATTCATGTAGGGGTCAGGATGAATTACTTTAGCAAAAACCTAATTTCTTTGTAACAGATATTGCAAATAATCTAAGCATAATGACATAAGAGGTTTCAGGGGCATTGGTGAGAGAAAATAGAGGTCAGGTTTTAAAAAGATTTTACAGTATTTATTTTTAGAGAGAGGGGAAGGGGGAGAGAAAGAGGGAGAGAAACATCAGTGTGTGGCTGCGTCTTGCGTGCCCCCAACTGGGGGCCTGGCCCACAACCCAGGCCTGTGCCCTGGCTGGGAATCGAACTGGCGACTCTTTGGTTTGTAGTCTGGCACTCAGTCCATGGAGCCACACACGCCAGGGCCATTTTTAATTTAAATTTTAATATTATATAGATAATACATGATCACTGTAGGAAAATTGAAAAATAGAGAAGCAACAAAGATAATACACTCTCTCAAATTCTAGTGCCAGGAGACAACACGTAGTTTTCAAACTTCTGATGTAAATAATGTAAATAGACGTAGATTATTTGGGTATCTATGCTGCTTAAAAAACTGCCTAAACTTGAGCAGTTGAACACCCTATCATCCCAGTCAGTGAGCTCTCTGGGCTCCCGGCAGGATCTGCTTCCAAGTTCTCGAGGTTGTTGCAGTGGGGGCCTCAGTTCTTAGCTGGCTGTTCCTTACCATGTGGGCCCCCCAACATGGCAGCTTGTTCCACATCCCTGGCCGCCCCCCCCACATTCTCTTGGTTAGAAGTGAGTGACTGTCCAGCCCACGCAGGAGGGCTACCCAGGGCCGAGAGCCTGCAGGCAGGACCGGGCGCCACTGACGCCACCTGCCCCGCCTCACGCGCGCCTGCTGCATGCGGACACCGTGCTAACCGCTCCACCCCGTGACGCGTGCCGTCCTCCTCCGGGAGCCGGTTTGCCGCTGCAGCCCTCCCTTTGCTGAGGGGACAGTAGGCACAGGAATGACTCAGCTGGCTCATTTTCTCAGAACGGGTGATCTAGACCCGGACCCGGGTGGTTCTGCTCCCGAGCGCGGGCTTTCTACCACGCTCCTCCCTGCGCACGTGAGCAGGCCTCTGAGGTCCTTCCTGCTGCCGGTGGCCCTCGGCCCAGTCTTCACGGGAGAGGGTGCTCCGTGCTCCCCCGGTGTTTGGGTGCCCTCTCGCAGATGGACGTCTTGCTCTACGGGCATCCGTTAGCGGTGTGGCGAGGAGCACCGGCATGTCCACCCCTGTGGGTGTCCCCCCCCACGCCGGGTCGCCGGAGCGGGGGTGGCACACTTCTGACGACCTGGGACTCCAGAAAGCCTGCCCCAGAGAAAAGCTCTGGAGAGTATTCTTTCAAGAAAAGTTAGTTGAGATGGGACTTGGGAACCTCTTAAGGTGGGCCTCCTAAGAAAAGCTGGTCGTTTGTGTTAGACCCAGGTGTCCTTCCGTTTCAGGGGGGCCTGCTAACCGTTCTGATCTGAAATGCCAACCGGCCCAGGCGTGCTCCACGGACACTCCGTGGTCAGTGCGGTTGGGTGGCGTGGGGTTCACTTTTCCTCCGCTTTGTCAAGCGTGCTGGAGGGTGCCACGCGCCGTGTGTGGGTGTGGCACTTTGTTGGGCGTGAGCACAGCTCATGGCCACTGCCCCCACGGGTTCCGGTCCAGGAGCGGCTTGTGTGGCTTTGGTTTGTGGCCTTTGCCTGTAGCTTCCCCACCGGGGCCCCCGGGAAGCCACTACGTGTGGGGCGGGCCCCTGAGACTCACCCTGCCCTTTGTCCTCTCTCGTAGTCCTACCTGGTTGTCAGCGACAAGGCCCGAGACGCAGCTGCCGTTCTTGTGTCCAAGTAAGTGCCCACTTGGCCTCCCGTGGCGATGCTGGTCCAGGCGTGACTGCAGCGTTCAGAGAGGGAGCATCTTGGACATGGTGTCCCAGAGCGTCACTTGTCTGCGGAAAAGGACGTCGGGTTGGGGAAGTGTTTTCTGCCCCCTAGCGCTGTCCCGTTCTTCGAGGGAGCACCAGCTCTGTCAGGGTGTGGGGGTCTCTGAGCCTCCGGTGACCACTGACCGTGACAGCTAGGGGCTCACAGGTCCCCTGACACTGGGTTGGGGGCTCAAGGAGGCACCTGACAAGCCCGTCAACTGAGTGGAGGGCAGATTGGGAGTAGGTGTAGCAGTTACACCTGGGCAGGAGCTCACTTTTAGGGTGGTGGCGGTTACATGAGCTTTTGAATGTCACTTACGAGGGGGGACCCAAAAAACCCCACCAGAGTTATCTTCTAGAGGGAGGGCGCCATGTGGACAGACTTCCGCTGTCTGGGTCGGTGCACCAGCTGGCGTTGTTGTGAGAGGCTGCATTTGGTTTCAGTGAGTTTTTCTGAAGACTCAGTGTGTTTGCCCATTTCATGATGGGTGATTTATGAGCGCACCTGCCCACACCATGCTGAGTGTTCAGCAATTTTTGACCAAAAATGGCATGACTCCCATCTTCTCCCTTCCCTATTCACCTGATCTTACCCTGAGAGACTTTCTTTTTCCTGGGTAAAAAAAGTCCTCAAAGGGAAATGTTTTGCTGACATGGAGGAGGAGAAACAAACAAACAAACAAAAACTGGCAGAAGCCCTAAAAGGCATCAAAATTGACACATTCAAAAAAATGTTTTGAGCAGTGGGAAAGCGTCTCAGTAGGTGTATTGCATCAAATGGAGAGTACGTTGAAGTGACTGAAGTTTAAATATGTGAGAATAAATGCAGCCCTGACTGGTGTGGCTCAGTGGATTGAGTGTCGGCCTAAGAACCCAAAGATCACTGGTTCGAATCCTGGTCAGGGCACAGGCCTGGGTTGCAGGCCAGGTCCCCAGTTGGGGGCACATGAGAGGCAACCACACACTGATGTTTCTCTTCACGCATCAGTGTTTTTCTCCCTCTTTTTCTCCCTCCCGTCCCTCTTTCTAAAAGTAAATAAATGAAGTCTTCAAAAACAAATACACAGTTTTTTTTAAAATAAATTCTGGGTTTTGGGGTCCCCCTCTAGAGAGTAGTTCACGCTGTGGTGGTGAGCTGTGGTTGGGTCGTTGTGGCTCGGGCGGAAACCCCCAGGTGTTCTGTGCTAACTGCCTCCCACGGGCAAGGGTGGTCCTGTCCGAGGAGCTGGGGAGGCTGGCGGTGGGCCAGAGGCACGCGTGGAGGGAGGCTGCGGAAGCTTGTGTCTTGAGGTGTGAGGGTGGACGGAAGCAGTCTTCTGTGTCAACCCTTCGTGTGACGTGTGGAGTGAATCAAGACCTGGCTTTGGGGGCTCCTTCTACATTCGTGAAAGTTGGAACTTGGCGCTGAAAACTTGCGGATGCTCTGATGGGGAAATGGGCCACAGCTCGCTTGGGGCCAGCTCCCGCGTAGCTGTCTGGCCATGACCTTGCCCAAAGTGGGATGTGGGACCCTTACCTTGCCGGGCACTTGGGCGCAGGGTGAGGTGCGTGTGAGGGCACTCGCTGAACCACGGGCAGGCCCCGGGGGAAGAGGCCGAGGGTGGGGCTGAGGTGGGAGACCGGGAGCTACCCGGGACGCTGGCCCGATGGAGGCCCCTCCTGGTTATGACAGAGGCTGAGAAGCGTGTGGGTTTCTTGATGATTGTGGAAGGAATCACGTGTGTTCTGGAAACTTAAGGAAAGTACAGAATAAACTCGCATGTGCTCTCATCCTCGAGACGCAGCTGTTTTTGTCCTGAGTCCTGCTGGTGTGTGAGGGCGTGCGTCCCCCCCAGGTCCAACAGCCCCGGGGCTCCCTCCAGCTTCTTCCCACATGCTCACCCAGTGAACAGCAGGTTGTCTCTCCAGCCTCCTGGTGGTTAGTAAGGTGAATCCCATCACGAACGTCCCACATAAAACGTCCCATTCCGGACGATTCTTAGGGATGAGTTCCTAGGAGTGGAACGAGCATTTCAGGGTTTTAAAAGAAATTACTGGAATGGCCAAGCAAGTTGAAAGTCACAGACTTTTCCCCTTGTGTACCCGTAAGGTGTGTGTGACCTTATGAATGAAAACGTTTGTTTATTACCAGAGACATGGAGGGTTTGGTGGACTTGGGTTGAGCCTGGCTTTGTGGAGCTTCAAGCCGAGGCCAGAGGAGGTGAAACCCTAAACCTTCATTTCCTCCCTGGTGGGCGCTGGGAAAGGTGACAGCTGGAGATTCAGGTGCTGTGCAGGGACACGCCTAGCCTCGGGCAGGACTCGCCCTCGCCCTCTGGTGGTCAGCGCGAGCAAGCGCTCCTTGTGGCTGGTTCTCAGCGCGTTGAACAGCTCGCGCCCTTGGCTCACCCTGGTGCTCGGAGTCTGGGAAGGGCGGAGTGCTCAGGGACCAGGCTCAGAGCTGGCCTCGGTTCTCCCACCTCATGGCACGCGCCAGGCGGTGCTGGCCCGTGTGCTTCTCAGTCTTTTTTTGATGGGCTGTTGTAATAAGCCCATGGGTGTGCGGGGCGGGTTGCGTGTGGCTTCTGTCCTGCGCTTGTTTTCTGGTATTTTAGAGTCGAGTGTTCTGTGATAGGAACTCTTCAGTGGAACAATGAAATCCATTTGCTCTTATTGATCACTCAGTGTTAAAAGCAGATGTTTTTGTGTAATTATAAGAGCAGACTGTGCTCCACGTAGAAGAGTTGGAATCTTTGGAGCGTAGGGAATTTGAATGAGCCCCGACATCTGTGGTTCTGGCACGCAGCGCACGCGTGTGGGCTGTCCCGCCCTGCTCAGTGCTGGTCTCACGTCGACCACGCAGGGCACGCTCTCCCGCTCCGTGACTTCGCGTCGCTGTTGAGAAGACGCTGCCGTCACCCCTGGTGTTGGGTCCTGGTGGCTGGTGAGATGTGACACTTCGTCTTGTCTTTGGCACTGAGTAGCCCCTTGTGACCTGAATTCTAACATTGGTGGGTTTCTTGGTGTGTTTTTTTCTCTGCTGACTCAAGCTTCTCGCATTGGTAAGGTGGGTTATGTCCCCCAGGTGGTTGGGGGCCTTGTACTTCCTTCTTTGGACTAAAATTTTAACGCCCAAACAGCTTTTTCCCTCAAGCTTAGTCATATCCTATTAAGAGATCTTACAAGTAGTCATTTACATTTCTCTGCCTTTTTGTTGTTTAATATACAACTTTTAACCTGTTTGGAACGTCTTTTGGTGTGGGGTTATACAGGAGGTCTTCTCCCCTCAGGGGTAGCTAATTGTTCTAGCACCATTCTGCAAGCGGTCGGCTTTTCCATTAGTTTGTGATGCTCTTTAAAAACACAGCAAGTTCTCAGCAGAATAGGGTTTGTCACCTCCCCGCGCTGTTCCCTCTGAGGCCAGGTTGTGGGGTTTTCCTCGTGGGCTCGCAGCACCGACGAGCATCCGGAGTGTGGGCCCTGCGTGTTCTCTGCTGGGCCTCGCCGTGCGTCAGGCTCGCCGTGTGTCCGGGCTTTGCTGCTCGTTGTCCTGGCCGTGCTCCTGGGGCTGCTCTCTGGGCTTCCTGCACGTGGTGACTGAGCTGTGGGGCCTGAGATGCGAGGGCCCCTCAGCGGGGGAGGTGGGGGTTCAGAGGTCTCAGGTTGTGTGCGAGGGCCCCCTCTCCTCTGGGCGGGAGAGAGTGTTTCCTTTCTTGCTCATCTGTGTCTTCGGACCTCTCCTGTAAACGTGTTCTTTTTTTAGCGAGAAAAACACAAAGTGACATACTTAACTCTTTCAGAGGAGCCTTAAGTTTTTACGTGAACGTGGAAACTCACCTTGTGAGATTGTTCTAGGGGGTAACCCCGACATGCAGCACACGGAAGGCTGAGCTGCTGGCCAGGTGCTGCGGTGCAGAGGCACAGGTGTGATGGTCCGGCGAAGGTCACGGTGGCAGCAGGATGCGCAGGATCCTCTGAGCGGCAGGCGGCCTGCGTGTCAGGTGCTGTGACCCGTCTGTCAGCTCTGGCCCCTCTTCTGTCCAGGGCACGGCTCCCCTGTGGTCCCTGGGCCTGTGTACGCTGTCCTGTGGTCTCTGGCCTGTGGGCCAAGGTAGAGGTCGCGCTACGCGGCAGGTTGCTGCGCGTGTGGTCCTCATCCTGTGCCCCTGGGGTCGTGGGGTTTCAAGCAGGGCCGTTGAGGACACTGCGGCAGGGTCTGTGTGACACCCGTCCAGATGGACAGGCTCCTGGAGATGCAGACCTGAGGGGGAATCCTGGGCGCCCTTCCAGGTCGGTGAGACCCAACGTTTTGCAGCAAGCACATGAGTTTGCCTTTGTCACTGGCATCCTGATGTTTCCTAAAGACGCTTGGTGGCCGGCGATCTCCAGGTGTGCACTCTGATGGGCGCACAGGAAGACAGTCCTGGAGCCTTTGCTCGGCTGCTGGTCTCTGAGGTGGAGACTCCCCTCTGTACTGCGGTTCCGTAATCACAGGCTGAGCTTCTGCCTCGGGCACGGGCTGCGGCTGCGGCTGTGCTGTGGGCAGGGGCCTGTGGGGCAGGTCAGGAGGTTCCCCAGGGTGCTGAGGGGGAGAGTGTGGAGCTTTACCACCGGAGGAGGAGGAGGAGGAAGAGAACGTCAGCATGTCTTGAAAGAGGGATTTGGTTTAGGGCTGACCCTCCCTCCGTGTTGCGGGGGGCTGCTGAGTGGAGTGTGAGATCCTCACCGTTCACCAGAGCTTGGGGGTCCTCCTCCTGCTATTCTCTGGTCACACGTCCCCTTGGGAGGTCGGCCCTGTGCTGCCTGCCACCCTCCCCTTCCTCAGCTGCTTGCTTTGTGTCAATTTGCTTGTTTCCTGTGTGTCTGCCCCCAGAGTGCAAGCTCCCCCAGGGGCCCGGGGCCCAGCCCAAGACACAAAATTGGAGAGCTGGGGGATTGGCGTGTGGATGGACAGGGGAGGAAAGGAGTGCCCGGCTTTGGTGTGGGGGCTGGAGGATGGCTGCAGGCCCAGACCAGGTGTCCGGGTGGGTGGACAAGCGCCAGTACCCCGTGTCTGAGCCTTGGGGGCACACACGCAGTGCTGAGCGCAGGCCTGGCATGCGGGGTCGTGGGCAACCACTGGAGCTCTGCGTGGGGAAGGGCTCCCACAGCAGGTGCCGGGTGAGAGGTGTGGGCCTGCTGCTGGGCAGGGTCTGGGGAGGAAGGGGGGCTGAGGAGTGGGCGTTGGTAGGGCTCCTGGGCAGCCGTGGGGGCTGGTGAAGGTGGTCCTGTGGTGAATGGGGCCTCGGGATGAGGGGGCTCCCGGTAAGGAGGAGGGGGTGTGTGTGTGGCCTGCGTGTGGCTTCAGAGGTCATGGCAGGGAATCGCCCCAGGACCGCCCGCAGTCTGGGCAGCGCCTTTGTTCCTTGGATCGGCAGTGTTGTCAGGGGTCTGTCTGTGACCTGTGCCGCAGAGGACGAGGGCCAGGACGTGGTGGGCGGTGGGGTGAGCTCTCCTCCGTTGGGCCTGGGTTGAGCTGTCGCCTGCCTGTGTTTTCTTTGGCAGGTTTATCACGCGACCTGACGTCAAACAGAAGCTGATGGCGGATTTCCTGGACTGGAGCCTGTGCACTCTGGCTCGAGCCTCCTTCCAGACCATCGAGGGGGTCATCGCCATGGATGGGATGCTGCAGGCCCTGGTAAACGTGGCCCCGGGGGAGGGCAGCTGTTAGCGGTCAGCGTGCCAAGCTGTCCAAGCAGCGGGACAAGTCCTGTTGACTCCATCCTGAAGCAGTTGGAATACAGGAAGGTATTCGGCCCTGGCAGGACAGGGAGCCAAGTGCCTTTTCCGCTGCTTTGGACGGGACCTCAGGCTGCCAAAGGCTCTCCGCTCCTGCGGGAAGGAGCTGAGCCGGCCTGTGTGTCGCCGCCAGGGGGCAGTGGTGCCTGCAGAGTTGGCCCAGCAGCAGGCAGGGCGTGTCCTCCTCTGGTTTCCTGCTGCTTACCTGCGTCCAGCAGTGTAATTACTGGAACGGACTCTGATGAAATCAGGCAGGCACCCAGCTGGGGTGTCTAATGCTGGGTTAAACACAGACTTGACACCTCCCCTCTCCTGGCTGTCCTGCTTTGCTCACCTTTGGCGTTGCCTTTTCTAGTTTAGGTTCCGCGGAAGGGGTCGGCTGTCCACGCCCAGGGGCTTGTGGGCTCACTTACCCTCCTGAAGAGCACCCAGCCCTCGCAGCCCTCCTGCCCCTGCCTGCTGCTCTTGGATTGCAGTGGGGCGCTGTCACTGTTGTCCTCCTCTGGGAGGCTGTAGAGGCCACGGCCCCCTCTCAGGGGAGCAGGGCACTGTGGGCTGCATCTAAACTGAGGGGTTTGGGCCCATGACTCAGTGTGATGTCGTGTTCTTGGGTGTTGCCTGTCTGCTCTCATCGGCTGTTGCAGGTTCTGATGAGGTGGTGTAGGAGGCTGGGAGGGCCAGTGGGAAGTGGAGCGATGGTGTGATAACCCAGGGCAGTGGGCAGGGGTGTGGGAGGTGGGGCGCTGACGGCCAGCTGCAGGCCCTGAGGGAAACCCTTCTCCCCAAGGTTTACGCACGGAGGGAGTTGACTGCCTGGTTTTCTCCTGGAGACATTCTCCATGTCTGTCCCTCTTCGTTCCTGTTACCGTTGTCCTCAGGAGGGATTTCTTTTCAAATGATGAGAATATCTGAGACATTTAAAACAGGAAATGTAGAGCCCTGCCTGGTGTGGCTCAGTGGACTGAGCACCAGCCTGCAAACCAAAGGTTCGCCAGTTCGATTCCCAGTCAGGGCACAGGCCTGGGTTGCGGGCCAGGTGCCCAGTAGGGGGCATGGGAGAGGCAACCACACATTGATGTTTCTCTCCCTCTTTCTTCTTCCCTTCCCTTCTGTCTAAAAATAAAGTAAATAAAATCTTTAAAAAAAAGGAAACCAAGAAAAATAAAACATTTCCAGGATTCCCATTGAAGTAATTTGTTTTATTCTTTCTTCCATTCTATGTAAGTATGATGTCTCAATTTTAAAGGAACCATTGTGTAAGTTAGCGCACACAGGTTTTACGTGCACAAGGCTCTGCAGCCATCACCACTCTCTAATTCCGGAGGATTCTCATCACCTCTAAAGGAAGTGCCCCACCTGTTTGCATTGGCTCCCGGTTCCCTCAGTCCAGCTGCGGGTTTGCCTTTCTGATGCCTCACACACGTGGGGTCCTGCGGGGTGTCCTCTGGGCCTGGCCTCTCCCGTTTGGTGTGGCTTTTTGGCTCCCCCATGCTGTAGCTTTTGTCAGTCTTCGTTCCTGTTTACGCCCACATAACGGTCCCCTCATGGGTGTCGTGGCCACTGCGGGCGGTGCTGCCCTGGACGCCCTTGTGTTGATTTTCGTTAGAGCACGAGCACTCACCTCCCTCGGGTGCAGCAGCAGCAGCAGCGTCGGAAGTACGTTTAACAATCTAAGTGTTCTCGTTTACGAGGTCCACAAACACTTTCTGTCTGCACATCTGCCGTATTGCTGACGGTGCGGTGTCCTCACATGTGGGTGCCCAGCCTGTGCCTTCGGGGGGCTCTCATTCCGGCTGGACCTGGGTGGTGCGTGGGACTCCGGGGATGTGTGGCTAATTGCTGTGATGGAGGTCGGTCAGGGTGAAGCTCTTTGGGAGGCCGCCCAGTGTGGAGTGCAGGGCAGGGGTGCGCAGGTCCCAGTGTGCGCCCCCCGGGGCCGTCGTGGTGTGGGTCCTGGGGCATTGCATTTCTGTTCAGGTGATTCTGGTGGAGGAGGGCAGATGGCGTTGAGATGGTTTATTTGAAGGTTTTGGTGTAAGTGGACTCCTGATTTTTTTGCCATGAGTCACATGGAGAAGTCGTAGGTCATGGAGAAACCGTGGAAGGTTTGCCAGAATGTAGCCGGAGCCTGTTTGTCCACTGTGGCCTGCAGGGGACACAGTGAGTCCCGCCTGAGCATGACGCCGCGTCTGCGGGGGCAGCGCCTTTGAGCGAACCGGAGCCAGTTGTGTGGCTGTGGCCGGGAGGCAGGTGTCCTGTGCTGGGCAGCGGGGCGTGTGTGCTCCCGCCACCATGGGACACCCTGATGGCTTCCTTGTCCCTGGGCTCTGGCTTTATTTTTATCCACCTGGTCATCAGTGTGGGTTAGGCGAACCAGGTGAACGTGTAACAGGTACCACAGAAACTAGGAGTCGATTTTTATTTTTTTACCATTGATTGTTTCAGAGAGAGGAACGCTGATTTGTTGTCCTGCTCATTCATGCACTCGCTCATTGGTGGGGTCTTGTACATGCCCTGATCCTGGGGATCGAACCTGCAACCTTGGCACATCCGGGTGACGCTCTAACCTCCTGAACTGCTGGGCCAGGGCTGTGAGTTGATTTTTATTTCCCTGGAGACATACTCTTCAGCTTCAGAAGGTCCTGGGGCCACTCTGTCCAGTTTTACAGCTGCTTTGCCAACAGGTTTCTTTTCCTCACATTTTTGATCATCCGGTTGCCGTCTTAAGAGTGTCGCCCGTTTCTGGTTTTTTCCCCTTCCCAGAGGGCCGGCGCGCGTTAAACAGCTGCCGGCTGCAGGGCGGGGCTGGCGTCTGCCCTCAGCACGCTGACCGGCCGGTGGCGGGGAGTGCTCTTTGCTTGGATGTCTCCAAGCTCCACACTTAGGAGTAGGGAAGTTCTTTTTCCGATTTCTCCTGAGGAATAAAAAGATTTCCTGAAGGCTTGAAGAAGCCTGGCCCTCTGCCCCTGCCCTGTGTGGGCAAAGGATGAGGAAAGTGCACCCCTCTCCCGCGGGGCACCGGACGCCTGTGGGCCACACCTCAGCCGCCTGGGTTGTGGCCTGACCTGCGGCCGGGGTCCCTGGGAAGTGAACCCCCGAGACTTCTGGGAAGCAGCGGCCTGCAGGGCAGCAGTGTCCCCCCTGGAAAGCCCAGGGTCTTTCTGGAACGACACGCCCTGCCTCCTTTTCTGTACTTGAAGGGGTGGTTGGGTCTCACGGCTGTGCCGCCGCCTGGGCAGGAGGAAGCGCTGGGCTCCCCCGGGCGACGTTGCGGTTTCGCCATGAGCTTGTCAGACCTGAACAGCGGAGGCTGGGCGTCCACGGGCATGATGGGACTTGCGGGCGTGCTGTGCTTGTGCTTTGGGATTTCAGCTGCTCCCTTTGATGCACTTGGCTTCGTTTTCATCCACCTGTTCATTAGTGTGGGTTAGGCGAAACAGGTGAACTCATAACAAGTACCGTCGAAACCAGGAGTTGATTTTTATTTCCCTTGAAGCGTATGCCTCTTGCAGCGATGATTTTTAGCGCCTGTGGGAGGGACACAAGCGTTTGGCAGCCTCGTTGCCCTGGAAGGCCCCTTCGCCCTGGGCCGTGCGGCACCCTCTGGGTTAGTCCCACTCAGAGCATTAGACTCGGTGCCAGTCGAGGCGGTTTGAGGAAGGAAAGCAAACACAGCCGAGAATGGCTGTCCCTGGGCCCTGCTCACCCCGCCGTGGTGCTGCTGCCCTGCCCTGCTGCTGGTGGGTCTGGCTGCTGTCCCCTGGGAACCGGGAGGTGGGCGGGAAGGCTCACTGCGAAAGCAGGGGTCCTTCCGGGTGAAAGTGCTGCCAGCTCAGTGTTGACAGGAGGTTCCATCTTGTTAAAGGGGAAACAGTTGCAAACAACCACACGTAAAGCCAGGTACGCAACAGGCTGCATGCCCTGCAGGTCCCCCCGCCCAGAGCATGGTGAGGGGCAGCGCCCGCCCCTCGGCCCAGGGGAAGAGGCCGCCCCGGCGTTTGGGGGTGGCTCTGCCCTGGGCACCTGGCTGCCCCAAGGAGGCTGATGTAAGTGGGCCAGTCCTGAGCCTGGGGATGCTGTGGCAACACCTGTGACCCCAGGCGGAGGTGAGGGCCTTGCTCCACACCCGTCTGTGGAAGGGAAACGACCAGTCTCTTCCCTCGGAGGGTGGTGTGACGGCTGATTAGGGTGTGCTGTGCTCTTTGAAGATGAAAAGAAGCCACTTGATTATCCAAAACAGCTCTCATGTTGGCTCTGATTTCTTTTTTTAATTTAATTTTTTTAATTGATTTTAGACAGAAGGGGGGAGGAAGAGAGAGAAAGAAACATTGATCTGTTGTTCCGCTTGTTTATCCCCTCAGGTTTCATCAGTTGATTCTTGTCTGTGCCCTGACCGGGACTGAAACCCACAACCCTGGTGTATCGGGATGACACTCTAGCCCACGGAGCCCCCCGACCAGGGATGATCTCTCTTCTGTTGGGGTTCCTTGGAGAAGAGCACCCGATGGTCTTCTTCAAGGTTCAGTTTGGCCAAGAGGCCAGATTGTCCAACTAGGGCTTCTTCATCACAGGATGGCCTGGGGCGGGGTTCTGGGTGAATGAAGGAGAAGGTGGTGGGAACCACTTGAGCGTGTTTGTCTTCAGAGTGGCATCTGTGTGACTGCTCTGTGCTCTTGCAGGATTCGGGTGAAACGAGGTGCCCTCAGTTTCCCTGTGGGATTAGATAAAGATGCTGAGCAGCCAACTCTGACACTATTTTAATTTCGGGTAACTCAGCATTTTACGTGGGGCAGGTAGCACGGGGGTGGCAGGAGTCTTGTCGAAACCTGCGTGTGTGGGGCACGCCTTTAATTCACTGGCAGGCCAGGTTTGTGCACCTGCTGGGCGACGGGGCCCCTCGTCCGGTTGAACAGGTGTGCGCTTGCTGGCAGCCTGGCTGGGCCCACGCTTGGAGGACGAGGAGCCTCGCGGGTCACAGGCTGTCCTCAGCTCTCCAGTGGGGGAGCACACAGGGCTGTGCACCTGTCGGCGTGGAGCCAGCTGGGAGCTGCAGGCCTTGCGACCAGTGCCCCCGGTTCCCGGCGTGTGGTCTCCTCTGCAGGCCCTGGGGTCTCCCTGTAGTTCCACCACCCGCAGCTGCATTCTTAGGGCCGTGGTTCCTGCCGACCTCGCCCTTCCCTCAGTCACAGGTGTTCCCTCCGTCACAGGTGTTCCCTCCGGCTCTTTCTGGGGGCGGCTGACGTTTCTCCCAGTTCACCCGTGACCTTCAGTTCCTAGTATCTCCCTGGCCCTGTGCATCTCTCCATGACACACCCTCTGTGTTGTCTGTCCTTTCCCCTCCTCGTGACCCTGTGGCAGACGAAGATGCTTGGTGCTGGCTGGGCTGAGTGGAGGATGCTCTGGCCGTCCTTTGCCGATTTGGTGCTCACCTGCCTGCCCCCTGGGCGGCCCGTTTCCCCCTGTCCCGGGGTGCTTAGTCTAGAGCAGCACTTCCTCCAGACGGGAGCTGGACCTGACCACTTGATTCCTCGGCTGCAGCCGTGCTTGTTTCCCCTCAGCGGTGCCACCCTGGGGAGCCGGGTGTTGGTGGGACCTAGAGTAGGAGGGGCCTGGAGCCGGAGCAGACAGCCCCCAGTGGTGCTATGCCCTGGGCAGTCAGGCCAAGGGAGGGTGGTCCTGTTTGTCCCCTAGCCCTGCCCTTGTGAGCCCAGGTTCTGGGCTCTGTACTGCCCCCAGGAGAGGGGTGAGCAGTGAGGTACAGGTAGGAAGAGGTGGAGCTCCGGTCCAGGCACTTCCTGGTGGTTCACAGGCAGGCAGTTCCTTGCTGTTGAGCCCGTCAGTGGCTCAGCTCTGCGCCCATCTAGTCTTGGGTCAGGTGTGCCTGCTCTTCCTCCCCTTCATCCCATCACCTGCTTCCTCCCAGCACCTCCCCTTCCTCCCAGCATCTTGTTTCATTTCCACACAGAGTGGGGAGGGAAGCCCCACCATTGGATGCGGCCGGAGTGTGCCCTTCCCTGCCCACAGAGAAGCCCAGGATTTGGGGTGGTCATTCGAAACAAGAATGTCTCAGTGCCTATTGCTGTTGGGTTTGTGGTTACCATGTGGGCTATTCAGGACATTGGAGTCCTGGCTGGGTGCTCAGTGGGTTGGACCGTTGTCCTGATACACCAAGGTTGTGGGTTCAATCCCTGTTCAGGGCACACTGAAGAAGCCACCAGTGAGTGCATGGATGAGTGGAACAGCAAATAGGTGTTTCTCTCTGCCTTCTCCGTCTTTTTCTCTCTCTAAAATCAATCCATAAAAAAAAAACTTGAAAGAGCCAGGTGAATAAGACAGTAGAACACATTGTGATGAGCAGATTGATAAATGATGTCAAGTTGTGCCTGGAAATAAAGACAGGAAGCCACAGGCATCAGTCTTGTCTGGGCTCAGCTCAGGCAGGACAGATGCTCCGGCTGGGATGGCATATCACCTGCTCTCCTGTGGGAGAGCTTCAGTCGGCAGTTACCTTTCCTTCGAAGGTTAGGAAAAAGCTAGCTGTGGTTATCTTGTTATTTAAACATTTCTCTATGAAGTTAATTTCGTTGGCACATTTGTATACTTAAAATTCTTTATAATTTATTTGACACAAATTGACTTCTGGTTGAGATGGAGGTGTAGATAGACACGCTTCTCCTCCATAGGAAGAATTACAACTAGATCTCGACTTCCGGCCAAGATGGAGGCGTAGGCAGACGCACTGTGCCTCTTCTCACAACCAAAATTAAGGACAACAAAGATTTAGAAACAAGAAAACAACCAGAACTCAGAAAATCAAACTGTTTGGAAGTCCAACAACGATTCATCCAGACTGGTAAGAGGGGCGGAGTCTCGGCAGGAAAAAGCGGAGGTGTGAACGGGCATGCAGGCAGCAGCGGCTGGCAGCCCCCAGGTGCACAGGCGGCGACTAGCAGACCCCGGGCACAGGGTGGCAACGGTGCAGAACCAGTGAGGCTGCACAAGGCAGCTGGCTGACCGGGTGGTCCCACATTCACGCGCAGATAATCCAGGCAAAGGGGACGCGGTGAAAGGAACTGGAATCTGAGAGTGAGGGAGCAAGCGCCATTGTCTCCTCTCAGACCCCGCCCCCACATACAGCGTCACTACCCAGCGACTGGGCTGTCCTGCCCTGGGGAACACCTGAGGCTCCACCCCTCACTATGTAACAGCCGTGACTAGACCAAACAAACAAACAAACAAAAAAAC